>FIZT01051115.1:0-32307 GCA_900065295.1 Paracoccus marginatus
TAAATTTTATCGTAAGTCACACCGTTTCGGAGTTATAAGGGAAAACGTTGATTTTGGGGGTAAGGTTCACTCCAAATGGCCGCCATTTTGTAAGTAGGGCCACCTTTTTTTTTAAGACAACCGCTAGAAATGTTCCCTTGGATGTCCCCTTCAAAAAAAAAAAATTTCCCGGAGGACCGGCAGGGGGTGCAGGACTTCTCTATGCTGGCTCCCCGACTTTGAAAAATAAAAAATTTACCATTTTTGCAGGGAAAAAAATGTTTCTCAATTTTTTTACAATTTCGATGAAATATTTACTTCCACGATTACAGAAAAAACACACTTTACCTGAAATTCTCGTCTATTTTTCAAAACGACCCCCCCCCCCTCTCTGCCTCTACCTCAACTCCTGCAGTCACGTACCTACAGTTCAACCTGAACCTAAAATCCACCTTATTCACGATTCACGTACCTGACAAGTTCAAAGATCACGAGCACCTCTGGTCAATTATACGAACAATTTTGCTCGACGTTGTTATGCCCCCCTCCGCTTTTGCTCTCCTCGCCGAACTACAGTACACGATACAATTACACTCGAGAAATACGATCGCAACTACTCGGCGACCGTATAAAAGAAGAAGTTATGATGTATGAAAAAAATTCCATCGAGCGTATATAAGTACAGTACACCTATAAAGGCGAACAAATAAAAGCCGAGCAACTACATATATACGATAAACGATCAAATAGCCGCAGCCGCTTTACCACATCAGCGAATCCATCGGAAACTATAACGTGTATAATGTACGTTATCTTACGGAATAGAGGCATACACAATAATACCTAAACGACTAAATACGTCATTAATTATTCCACTAAATACACAATCAACTTTCACAACTCCTACACATACACACAGTACACTTACAGTGTATTTATCAGAACACGAAGAAATGCAATCGTTTAACATAAAAGTAATTGGAGTGAATAAACATCAGACAATTTAGAACAATTACAGAGTCGACGAATGCGAATACCACGCATAGGAGGACTACATAGTGGTGCGCGCGGAGGAGATATCCTTTAGAAAAAATAAAAATAATAAAACGTGTTCAACAAACACGAAATGTTTTCTTATTATTTAAACCGCGGAGAAAATTAAAACCGTCCAAATTGGTGCAAAATGGGAAAATACGCGTCCATTCAGTTCTCATATGGTACACTCCCAAAGATTCGAAATTTCGAATACCTAATCAATGGGCTACATTTTGCTCGTATAATAACACTATGGGACCACCAATCATATTTCACGAAAAATATTGCTCGTTTTCGTACTACAATATAATCGCGTTTGCCTGCGTAGCGACACTTCGGCTGCTATATTTCGCAACGCAGTACTCAATAATTCAGCTAGCGTGGCTTTTCGCAAAAACCTACAATAAATATTTGCCAAATGGGTAAAGGTGGTGCTTGCGAGTCGCAGAAAATATACTTCTGAATACCACGGGAGCAATAACGAAACCACTTTAAAGGCTAACGGTAAGAGCGCCACTCTTTAACGTAAATGGTTAAAGATCCGCCGCGCCGCCAGTCTCGTCCCGCCCTGGGTACTTGGTCTGCGAGCACAACAGGGTGCATATAATTCATTCTCGATACACCACCGGCGGTAAAAGCTTCCGTCTGATATGATTTCTGTGCGGCGTACAGGAGCGATCTTATCGATATGTTTTGGGCGGGCAGTCTCGAGTCGATAGGCAGCTTTTGCCATTCGTACGTTGTAAAATAGGTCAACGTACGCATTGAGAGATCATAGAAAATGTTGAATGTAAAGATTACCATATCATCATACCGACAAGGAGTGGCTGTTATGGGGTAGGGTGTACGAATGGGCTATCCCTCGCACCCTTGATAAAGATACAGATGAAAATATCGCCGTCGTTCCGCGTCGTCCGCCGACTTTATATGTTTATACCGGTATGGTACATATAAGAAATTCATCAAATTCGTAGTAAGTATTCGCATATAAAACCATTTTAGCGTGAAGTTTTGCCCCCTCTTGCGCGGCCTACGAGGCTCGTAAAGTTACCATGTGCGGGGTATTCGGTGGTCGCCACCGCCGCCGTCTCATCGCACCCTTTTCTCTTTTCCAAATCGCTATATAACCGAGTAGATGTAAACTTTACGCCGGAATAATTCGGCTCGTATCAAGATGCGGCGTATTCACGTATACATTATACGTAGGTACAGATCGCTTGTAGTACACGAAATAATTCCGCAATAATGTTCTGGGCCGGCTCGCCGCACCGGCCTCGACACGTTGTGGGGTTATAGCGGCGTCAGAGCAATTGGCAATCCCTTTTTGTAAACTTTAATGGCCATTAAACGCGAACACGGTCGGCAGTATAATTTACTCGCGCATGTGAATCCCTCGTCGATGTGGATGAGAAGAGCTTATCTATACCTACATACCTAAGCTGTGTGAACTGCAAAGGTTTCTCAAAAATAATACGCAGGTATAAGGTCGTAAATGGAAAAGTTTCCAATGGGAGCTGCAGGTTCGGTTTGGAAGCTCGTGCGGAGTGTTATTTCTAAATCTGATTTTAATAACAAATTACCCAACGAAGCGCATATCCTGCCTCAGTCCGGTACCCCCATTTTTTTTCTCTTGTTCTACGTAATCGATAGTATCATTCGAATAATTGGACGGCGAGCTGCGTAATGACAACTTTATTTACATCTGCCTTCAGTTTTCCATCATTTTTTCCTCTGTGGTTAGGTATGCGGTACCCGACGTTAGATTTGCGTCTGTTACAGTGCGCAGACAGTGCCGCGTATACGTACGCTACTATGGGTGTTCTTTATTATCTCACCGCTGAAATCTCTAATCTGATGGTCCGGCATGTTTTTTTTTTTTTTTTCAAACTCTACATACAACGAGTTCGAGTCTTCTCAATCACCTTTATCATTCCGTATACATGGCTCGTCTACTAGTAGGTATCATAAACGACGCACGCAAAAAATGTTCCATTTCAATTTTCCAAACTGATTTTCAATTTCACTGAATCGATTCATGTGCAGAATTTAACGAATCGATCTATTTTCAATTTCGCAAAATTGTTCGTCTCTCGAGTTTCTGAATTTTTGACCAGATCAAAAATCGATTCATTTTCATACCTAGGCTTCGATAAATTTTTTTAGATTTTGTCATCGATTAAGAAAATATTGCTTGCAAAAAAATCATTCGATATTTCGATATTCGATACATCAAATAATATTGCTCAATTTCGGTCAATTTGCCAATTTTCTAGATTTTTTGAATATTTTTGCTGACAAAAAATACCTATCGATTCCCCAAAAATCGATAATATTTTGATTTCGATGAATTCTTCGACTTTTGATGATTAATCATCTGATTCCGACATTTCTGTCAATTAAAAAAATATTGATTCCAAAAAAAAAACGATGGAATGTGAATTTCGATTGATTTTTTGATTCTGATGATACATAAATCGATCAATTTTTTGATTTTCAGATTTATCTGTAATTTTTTTAGTTTTTTTTTTTTATGTTTTTGGTCAATTACCGAAAATTATTTATCAGTTAAGGATTTCAATGACACAAATTTGAAAATTGCATTCAGAACTTATTTAAAAATTTACGTTTATTCTCCAAGTTCAACTAACCAAGCATCATTTTTTCTTTTTACACTAACAAACTTAATATTACTTCCTTTAAAACATACGTTAATGTAGGCCCAGTCCGGGTTTATTTTGTCACAATTGGCTATGGCTCCACCTGGTCTCCGCACCTAACTTTCATTTTATCGAAGATTCAGGCTTCGCAACCAATTTTTATCCCAATTATAATCTTACTATATACTTCATCTAATCTTCAAGTTGTAAGGTACCTAAATATCATTTTTTTCAATCTAGACCAACATATTTCCTTCTATCTTAAACTAGGTCCAATCCGGGTACTTGTTACAGTCGCGTAGTTAGTCATCTGTAAATTCAGTCCTGAGCTTTGAAGGCCTGCTGGACAGTTGACTTATCTCATTTACTTACCAGGCCAAAAGACCGGCTGGAAATTCTTTTTGAAGTTTGCATTTGTCGTTATTGTGTTGAATCCATTTTGCTAAAATACATAAGCTGTTATTTCCTCCTCTGTTAGGTTCCGATCTACTCCTAGAATGATCAGCCACGGAAGGCGCTTCCTTAGCCTGATCACCTCTAGTTTCAACTTCTTCAGTTCTTTACTTTTTCAGTTCCCCAAATCCTCCGCACTGTATATCTCTACAGCGATGGCGAAGGTTTTGGTCTTCCTGATTGCTTTTATCTTGATTCCCAGCTTACCCACCTCGAGCTTATTTCAAATCTGATCCTTTACTTGCTCGTCTTTGGCCCGGTTTTATCGACTGCTTCTGGTGATGCAGTACGCCCCTAACTGTGTGAATTGGCTTCGTCAGATTTTCGGGTTAACTCAAGTTCCTGGTTCCTGGAGCGGTACCACCCCTATGCCAAAGTCTGACATGGCCTTGGCCATCGTACCGTTGCCGTTTGCGGACTTCTGCAGCTGTGCCCGGCCAATTATCGTCTTCTGGCTGTTCATGCTGCAGTCTCTTCAGCGCCCTTGCGTAACATCCAATGATAACACGAGCATTCCTCACTGTTGACTGCATGGTTTTCATCCAATATGGCAAACCTGCAGTCCGCGCACGCTGCCTTTTCACTTCGGCATGCATACGCTTCGTGTCTGCGCTCAGCGCACTTACCACAAATCACATCTTGCTTTCGGCACTTCGTCAGTACGTGGCCAAACCCCTGGCACTTGTGGCACTGCGTTACACTTGAAAAATTGTCCCACCGACATGCCGTGAAGTCTATGTAAATTCAGGTTTTGGTCTTGCAAGGCCTATCGGACAGCTGGCGCCATTTCAATGACCCAGTACACCGCTGGCTTTTTTCAGTTTCCAGTGTAAAAGACAAGCTTGAAATTCTCACCAGACTCGCCCCTCGTCATCTTCGGGCCAAAAACATTCACCTCCTACTCTTTCAGGTTTTCCAGTTCTTCTGTAGTTTCTGTCTCAACGAAAATGCCGGCTGTTTTCGTTTTCTTGGCTGCTTTCACTTCGATCCCCAACTTTCCTACTTTGTATTGCAGCTCCATCTGTGAGATAAACTGCATTATTCTTACAGCGTCGTTCTCGGTAAACTTTCGAGACAAATCGAAAAGGTATTCTACCATATCATTCTTCAAGCATCTGAATTCTCTTCATGTATTGCAGCTCCATCTGTGGGACAAAATGCAATATTCTTATAGCATCATTCTTAAGAAACTTCCAAGCCAAATAGAGAAGGTATTCCACCATCTCGTTCTTCAGGTATCTGAATTCTTATGCTCTTCGTCAAGAGCGGGGGAGGAGTCCTCAAGGGCCTCAACTTCCCCAATACATTCCTCTTGACTACCAACGGTTGATACCATATTGACAGACCCCTGAAGCGCCATTGCTGCAGCCGCCAGTACGTCCGATGATCCAGTTTGGCTCGCAGTGCCGTTGTTTCCCCTCCCCAGGGGTGGATCCGCTATATCATCTTCACCTATTTGTGCCCCTCTTCTGTTGCTTGTCAAAGTCGAATGAATAAGTCTAGATTGGTGAGTCACAATTAGGTAAATTTCAGGCGCAGCTAGCACTCTTGGTCTTGGCCAAAAAAAGGATTTTTATTCCTCAACTCCAAGGAGTTGGTTGACCTAATTAAATTTTACTGATTCATCAAAATCGATAATTTTATTGAATTTGATATTCGATAACTCGATTATTTATTCGATTTCTACGATCAATTTCGCCATAAAAACGCCCATCTCACTTCCGAAAATAAATTCCCGTGCCGAAACCCAACCAACAGTCATTCACGCGTTTATTCTCATTTACACTTCAACACCCGAGCGAAATCATAGGAAGAAAAAATTAAGCAATTTATTTCCTCTCGAGTGCTCCGACTCGTCGAAAAGAGCCGCCTCCAGGGTCTGCGGAAAGTAAACAAAGAGTCGCAGAAAACAAGGGGGAGACGCTGCGGTCGTTTTCAGTCAACGTAATGGTCTCGAGAGCGCGTAAAAAAGCCGGCACATTTTCTTCTTAAATTCACCCTACACCTAATTAAACGTCGCACTTGGTTTTTATTAGACTTCTCTCCGAGAAGACATACTAGTATATTTTTTTTTGCTCGCAAATTCGCTCGTATATTCTCGTTATTGCGAGTAATTTCATCTCATAAGGTAGTACCTTACCTATTACCTACGTATATGCTATAAATAAGTAAGAACGTTGTATAATGGTACCAATCAAAGGTGGTGGTGGGGTCTTCACGATACGAAGTTCTATGATGAGGCTGTAATAGGTGGACGGAATGGATGAAAGGTGATCAAATAACGTTATCTTTTCCTTTACCCTCGGCACCTTTCATACTATCTATCTTAATTTCTTAAATAGAACCCCGCGTCCACTTAAAATCCGAAAGAAATCCGATATCGAGATAATAACCAAAGGGAAGGAAGTTGACAGGTTCTCGTTATGGTGGAATAAGCCAAGTACCTGCTGGGATACTTCATACGACGAACAGGTGGTGGTTTGTATTATTAGGGTATCGATTACTCAAGATGATGGAGCTTTTATAATTAATAATAGGTGATTTTTTTTTCACCTCTTGAAAAAGGTAGCAGAGTAGGTAAGTACGGTTTGTTTATTATTAGGATGGTTTTGAGAATTTCTCGGAAATTACTTATTTTCCCCAATTATAGAATGCGAAGAAGACTGTTTATTTTTATTTTTCGTCGCCACTCTTCGTACATTTTCAATTGGAAAATTTTTTCGAAAAAAAATCCAAGTGGTTCCAAATTTGGGAAATTTTTTCATTACATACTTTCGAGTTGATATGAAAAAATTTCACCTTTGTAATCACTCCTTCGTCAAAAAAAAAAATAAAAAAAAACTAAAAAAAAACAACCCTAACCGAGAAAAAAATCATTCCAGGAAAAGAAAAACTCGTCTCAGAGCTCGTTACCCATTACCTATTTTTTATTTCAATTTCGTTCGCATCTTTTACCGGGGACGTGATCCACGCCCAGACACACCCTTCTCGTATAGCGCGTTAAAATTCCGCAAAGGCTGGTCTCGGCGCTCTGCGAGACCTTTGAAATTCGTCACCGTCTCAGTCGTCGACGTCGACGTAAATGAAGTTATGTTTAATTCAACACATACATCGGTACCTCTCGCTACACTGCACTCGGTACAACGATCTCGCACCGCGGGAATAGAAATACATACGTAGTAGCTACTAGATACGCCAGCTAAGCGTTCTAAAACTGAATTACACACCCTTGAAAAAAAAAAACTGGAGAAAAATTCAAATCCCTTGTTCGCTAGTGTGTGCGTCGTGCACGAGGTTAATTTAATATTAAAATAAGTATTCTCAGAGGTGGCGCTGGCGATGTCGACTGTAAGATATACGTTCGACTATTAATATAATGGTGGTCTAGGGTCGCAGACGTGCGTTTTAATTTATTAATTACCATAATACCGTTCGAAATTCGTCGCAGACAACACGTGTGTGTCCGGGCTAATAAAATATGGACAGCTTTCACGAGATCCCATAGCGTATTGCCTATATATACGCGGATAACAAATTGGAATGCATTTTAAAACTAATTAAACGCCGTTCTGTATATGCTACGAAGTGGCTCAAAAGTCGACGAATGGGAAAATTTTAATGAAATTTTGTCCCAAATAAGGTCTCAATGAAGTTACACGTCTTCGCATTGGATATTTTGATGATTTTTTCTTCAACTCTAACAGAATTTTAAAATTTTACAAAATTTTTATTCCTACAGAATTGTATATTCTCGCGAAATTTTTCATTTTTGCAGGCTTTAAAAAATTTTCAATTTTTACAAAATTTTTAATTTTTACAAAATTTTTAATTTTTGCAAAATTTTCCATTTTCACAAAGCTTTCCACTTTTACAAACACTAGATGCTGGAAATTTATCAATGTATTCACGCATTTTGTGCGGACTTGAAATTTTTTAAAAGACCCTGACTCACTCATGCCCGCCCTTAGCATCACCTATGCCTGTCGACTTATTCGATTGGCCAAATTCGACCCCAAAAATGAAAATGATCAGAAATCAAAATTTTTTCAATTTTTTTTTCAATTTTTTATTGAAAAATATTTTTGAACATTTTTCAAAGAAAATCACGATTTAGGAAAAAAAACGAATAATTTACTGATTCGTCAAATTCTTCAAAAAATTCGCATTTTCAAATAAACTTCGATTTCAACAAAAAATACTTGGCTCAAAATTCGGCCAAAAAAAATCCTCGAAAAAGTAATTGCATTCCATCACACTCAGCTGTTCAAATTGCTCGAAATGGAATTTAAAATTCGGTCCATCGCCACGACGCGAACTAGGAGTAAAATTTTTCGCAGTTTATTCAACTTTACGAACGGAATTTTTCCACGTAGTACGCATAAGGGTGTGAGAAAGGCGCTTTCGTCGTCACGACACGCTGTCGCACCGCTCTCGCTGCTCGTACCGCGTTCGAAATTAAAATCGAGAGAAAATTAAAGTACCTAACGAAATTAATTAACTTATAAATTCTCGCGATATATACGAGCACCGACGTTCGTAGTGGTACGTATTTCGCACCACGGCTGTGCTCATTTTCCATTCCACAGCTTCTGCACAATTTGCTCGGCTAAATAGCCAGGTCAACGACCACGGTCAACTCGTAATTAAATTTTCGTAATCGAATTTCCATTCTGTTCGCGAATGTTGGAAATGAAAAAAAAAATCCATACTTCGTGCAGCATAAACGAATGTGCCTATACAGTTCGGCGAAAGCTGAGAACCGCCCATTTCACGTCTGCATCGTGTATACAATGTGTACACCGGAGGGCGTGAAATTTGCATCCACGAGGTAAAGACCGGCTGATGGCTCGATACGTTGGATTTTTTCATCACGCCTAGACTTCTACCGGTACTTTATAGGCCTACACTGGAGATACAGTCGAATTGAAAAAACAATGTACCAACCTGAGAGATTTTCCTCGCCACGATTTTCAAATCAACTCCGAAATGACCGCAGTATATAGGTATTCTCGTTCTTATGGGAGAACCTCAATTTATCACAACACTTCGCGTCCTTTCAGGCGTTTAATATTATTATAAAATTACCGACCAAACTCGTGGGCACTTATTTCGCGAAAAAACGTGCATCCATGGCACCAGTTACCGCCGAAGCCGAAAAACACTCGAACGACGAAAAAAACACACGAGCACGTATCTCCTCCGTACTGCGATACAATAACATCAAAATAAAAACCGCACACAACCGAAGATAAGTATTACTCGTATTTTTCTACTTTTTTTTTCTTTTTTCTTTTCAATAATCTTTACGACGAACGGCGATGTGAGCAACTACAGGCGCAGAACAATACACAACAATAACCAGTACACGAGTCGACCAAAGTAAAAACGCGACCAGAACGGTAGCGGTAGCGCAGTGTAGCGACTTCCAAAGCGTATGCGTACGTCGACGTCTAAAATGTACTTTCTGGATCACACCGTAATGCTCTTTCTCGCTCGCTCGCTCCGGCTCTCCATCTCTTTGCCAGTCCATCGCGTATGCAGCCGACCAGGCAGGGAGGACGTGTCCCGTACAGACGCCCCCACCAAGGCGCATGAAATAATATTACCGCATCGCCGGTCGTACGACGCGGCGCGGCGCTGTCGCTCGTATTCTCCGCGTCTTTCGCGGTGCCTTATTGTAAGTACCTACGTATAGCTCTGTACTCTGTCCGTGCACTCTCTGTACACTGTACAGTGTACACGTCATGTCTTCTTCTCGAGGTACCACCATTCTGCACCCTTTGGCCGTGCTGCGACCTCTTTCTCTGAAGCGTGAGGTGTTTTCGATTTGTCTATCTGCACTTTGGTGCACTCCAGGCTGATGTAATTCGTAATGTCTATATGCGGCTACGTTATGTCTTGTTCGACAAATGTAGGTAGGTTCATTAATTTGATAATTTTGTCGCTTTTCAAATCAACTAGACGAGGACAGTCTTGACTGCACGTCATGAATGGCATTCATTTCGAGTATGGTACATTGGAAGTGCAAATAATGCTCTACTTTCGATACTTCACTTCATTCGGAGAGAAACAAAATCTAAAATTGACGTCGCAATTCAAAATAATGAGAAAAAAGTCCTCCCCAATAAAAATTTCACATCTGAGAAATACTCATGAAATGTATTAATCTCTGTGACCTTTTGGAAATTATAAAACTTCTTAAAGAATAAAGGTTCTCTAAAAATCAAAATTTCCCACTCGTTTTTGAAAAATTACAAACAATCATTCAAAAACCTCAATTTTTACCACACTGAAACTGAAATTTTTCGACCAGAACAGACAATTTCCGACTAAAACCAAAATGTATCAAATAATTACGGGAGGGGGGGCGTTCCTTTGCCCCCAGCCCTTCTGCTCGGAGACCTGTAAAATCAACAATTTTCTGCGAGTTAAAAAAAATATTTTCAATTCGAAAATATTTTTACCAACAGTCAAAAAGGTCTGTAAAAACTAAAAATTTTCCAAAGATTTATAGTCTAAAAATTTTGAAAATTGAATGATCCCTAAAGTTGAAAAAAATTAGAAAATGAAAATTTCCCAAAAATCAAAATGCATGGGAATTCCTCAATTCCAAAATTTTCAACAAAAAAAATTCAAAACTTTTCAAAAATTCAAAAATCAACAAAAATCAATATTTAAAAAAAAAGTAAAATTAAAAAAAAAATTGAAAAATTGAAGAAATTAAAAATTTTAAAAACTTGAAAATGCAAAAAAATTGAAAATTCAACAAAAGTCAATTGAAAATTGACCAAAAACCAAAATTAGAGGAACATTACTCAACAACGCCAAAAAATTCTACTATAAATCGAGAATTTCTCAATTCTAAAAATTTCCAAAAATTAAAAACTTTTCAAAAATTCGAAATTCAACAAAAACCAATATTTTGAAAGAATATATGGAAGGTACACCCGGTCAAGTATGGTGTTTTGGCCTTGGAAACCGATCTTGACCACTCCTACCCCAAAAGATCAACCATGATGAGAAAAAATTTTGATGAAAATTTTGGACCCCTAGCGCAAGTATTTTGGGGGGAGGGGCCAAAATGTATTTTTCCTCAATTTTCTCATTTTCCGCCAAATATATGCGGGTAAAAATTTCACGTTTTGTTAGATCGATTCTAGAGAGTATAAGAAGAACAAACGAATTTTTCAATTTTTTTTGAAAGATTTTTCGATGAGTTATGGCGTTTTAAAAATTTTGAACCGCTATTTCGGAAAAATGGTCATAGCGACAATGGAATTTTTTGCCAAAAAGTGTGCTATTTATCCCTAAATATATCGTAAATGTTTCGAAAATTTTGGAGTGGTGGAACGTCGTCAAAAATAATGAAGCCTGACCAGTGACCACTCATAAAATTGAGCCCGTACAGATATGTCCTATTTTCCACGACGCTCTCGTGGGAAGTATGGCGTTTACGGGCCCGTGATTTTTACATATGCGTAAAAATTACGAAAAAAAATAAAAAAATGCTCCGATTACGTTCAAACTAAGGGGAGGGGTTTTACTGATGCCTTGAGAATATCTCAAAAAAAATTTCAACTCCCTGCTACTCCAGGGGATTGACCCATGGCTTCTCAAAGTGGGGTGTTCTCCCAAAAAAAATTGACCGCGCTCGCCGGAGTCGCAGGGAACTGAAAACTAAAAAATTTTCTAAAAATTCAAAACTTTTCAAGCATTAAAAATTCAGCAAAAAACAACATTTTTAAAGAATTGAAAAAAAAAATTGAAACTTCGAAAATTTTTAAAAATTTCAAACTGGCAATTCCTCAAAAATGAATTTCTTCAAAAATTGGCAATTTCTGAAAAATCAAAATTTTTTTTGCGAAAAATTTTTCAAATACCTATGGCAAAAATGATATATTTTTTCAATTTGAATTTTTTGAAAAATCAAATTTCTCAAAATAGAAAATTTTCAATCGTAAAATCTTCAAAAAAAAAATGATGAATTAAAAAGTTGAAAATTCAAATCCTTTCAGTATTCATGGCCGAACAGAGAGAGTGTAGTAGGGGCCCACACAATACGGTTCAACGAAAAAATATCGTAATAATAAATATGCGGCGAAAATTTTGAAAAATTGTAGTACCTGTTACATTAAATTTCCCTGAAACGCCCTAAAATGTCGTCGTCCAACTCGTAACACGCGGGAAAAGGTGAAAAAAAGATATTATTTTATCTAACCTCCCCCCCCCCCGTCTTTCCCATTTGACTCATCGTTCACATCCAAAGTAATTAAAATCCTCACTACATATTTCTCGACAATTGCATTAGTCGCATTGTCACTCGCAATGAAAAATATGAAAATTATCGCACTCGTCAAGTGCCCTCATCACCCTGCCCAACGTCGCCGTTCCGTCATGCCGATGCCCCGCCGCCGCCTGTTAAATTCTATGCGCTCGCGGTGCAGCGTAATTATCACGTACAAGCGCGTCATCGGGTATACTTAATTTCGCGGAATTCGTACAATATACAAGTAAGTACGTACTTGAATTGTTCATTGAAAACCGTCTAGAAACGTATAGAACTTTTTAATATTTTCGTACGAAAATAACATTCTACGTGATCCGCAACGTGTAAGGGTAATTAAATGTGAGAAAAATAGGTAACTAATTACACCAAGTCGACAGCTGTTGGCTAATGCGGTACTTCGGGTACCTATAGGTACAGGTAAATAGGACGATTTATTCGACTAATCAAGCAACACGTATATAGGTATTGATTTCAATGCATCGTGATTTTGTGGCTACCGTCGAATCAAAACTACCAATATAAGTAAGAGGGAAGAAGGTTCGTTACGTTTGCTTTTGAAATTTCGGGAAAAGGCAGGGCAATATTATAATTTTCCCATTCGAGAACTGAAAGTCAGTCATTCGCATAATAGCTAATGGAAAAATACTTCACCCCTCGCTTACCATCTTTACCCATCGTACTTGGCACAAAGGGTAACGAAAATTACATCCATTAACGATGTATTTCCACGAAAAGCTTCCCTTATAGCCAACGCGTAACAGCGACAAACTTATTTATACGAATCGAGTAATCGAAAGCCATGACTCATACGCATTGCGGCTAATAATATGGGCATTTTGAACGAACTATGGTGACCGTTGGCTGTCGCGTTGTCGTACACGGCCACGATTCTTTACATCGTCTACGGCTTTTTACAGACACGGTGCGGTGCCAGCGAGACGGCGCACACATAACCGGCAGATTAACGTTATTATTACGTATACGTACATACGGTGCCCATATATGACCGAATGGAGCACCAGCGAGTAAATAAAGTGTAGATCCATCCTAAACACTACAATATACGTACCATCCTCCTTTACATCTCTCTACAGTCTACACGTACGAGTACTATACATAGATACATATTATATTACCAGCCCGATCCCTTTCCCAAGCCCATTTACATTCCCTCTTATTTCGGAACTCAAAATATTTCACGAAGATTTCGAAGCAAAGAGCAGCAGGAACGGGGGTAAACGTGTACGTAAGAAAGCAGTCTTTTTAACTCAATTGACCTTTCAACTTTAACACAAAATCATCCGCGCACTTCGTACACTCTTTTACGTAATTTTGCTCTTTTTATTCTCCTACATAAGCCTTTCGTAATCGTTTATATAGACGAAGGAAAGAAACGTGTAAGCAGCGTTTGCCTCCGAGTAAGAATGAAATAATTCAAAATCAAGGACTCCTATTTTATTGTACTAAAATACACGCAGATGTAAGAATTTCATTCGACTATTCGTGTATAGCATTACAGATATTAAACAATTTATTGTTGGTTGTTTCAGAAAAATGCATACTTCAATCAACGAACAAAATGAAACGTTTTTTAATGGTGGTTCGGCTTGCTCAGTGAGAAAGTCGGTCAGTGCAAACTGCCGAGGACAAAATATGGGCGAAAAAATTAAAGGGACAAAATTGTGGCTTTTAGTTTTCTTAGAATTTGCAAAGAATGCAAGTATTTTTTTTGACTTTACAAAAATCGTTATTTTTTTCAATTTGTAATTTTTTTAGAATGTAGAAAATTTATACTTACTTGGAATTGAAAAAAATTAATTTTTTTGGAGTGTACGAAAATTGTAATTTTTTAGAATTTTAAATATTTCAATTTTATTTCAGAAGCCAAGAAAATTATAATTTCCTAGAATTTTCAAAAATTGCATTTCTTTTAAATTGAAAAAAAAATTGTAATTTTTGGAATTGAAAAATTCTAGGATTTACTTTTTGAATCTATAAAAATTGTAATTTTTTAAAAAGTACCAAAATTGTGAAAATTTCTTCGATGAAAATCGTATACTTATTATTTTTTTCTTACATACTTACATATAGTGTTTCCCAAAATAGCAATCAAACATCTCTGAAATTCTTCAATTCATTCAATGTCCAATGGAAATCACTCGAATCAATTCTGCGGATAATCGATACGTCAAAGTACTCTACTTCTCTCACTAGCATTCTTTCACTAGCAGAGCAAATTAAGCGGTCAAAGATCACGATATTGTGATACGCGGTGGCATGGCATACCTTCGAGTGGACAGTGACAAAGATCGATTACATCGCAATGCATCGTTCTGACAAATCCCTTAAGCTACTACTGTTCCCACATCAGGAATCAACGTAATAATAATACAAGCTCGCGATAAAAATCCATTTACAAATAGCCCGAGGGAGATTTTTTGTTTTCCTTCAAAAGAATACTCGATGATTGATGGAAATACACGTGTTCTCATAAGACGAGACGAGACAATAGGAGGCTGTTTTGTCACGGCTAAACACTTCGTATAATTACAAATTGGCCATTTTTGGACCCACAGACGTAACGACAATTTTTTTCCTTTTGTTTTAATAGGAAACAGTCTGTGGCACTGTACGCTGAGTCAACTCGAATGGAAAAATTCTTCCGTTTAATTTAATTTGGCGCTGATCCATAAAACGAATCTAACAACCGATGTTACATCCCCTAGTATAAAGTTGGCAACTCGAAAAAAAACACACACATTCGCATCGAACCTCTAATACCTATTACATGCGAAAACAAACGAAACAATAAAACGATTTAATTTACAACCCCTTGTGTAATACGTTTATATGCGTATTATAAACAGAATCAAAATACCCACTAATCCCGACACTATTGGATCATAAAATTTACGTGTATGAGATTTTCTTCAATCTCTATGTTACAGGTACAGCATGCCTCGTGCCCATCACAAAGTTATACGCTCGTTAAAAGCTCACCTCACCGGCTAGGAAAAAGCACCGACCAAGATCAATTCTGATAAACTATCTTGCTCGTCTCTAAGTCAAAATTAGCCCGACATTGGCAATATATTTAATTAAAACTCGTAAAATCTGCGCTACGTTACCCTCATATCGAGTTAAATTGCCTAATGCAACTGTCACCCTTGCAATGCGCGTCTTCGGTTATGGTACGCCTCGTAGATACATTCACATCCGCATCATTTACCCTCTTCCTATTCTTATATGTAGGTATTATTGCACCGCGGGATCGATATAAATAACTCGACGCTTGTTGACTGATTAAGTTCGAATGTTCGCTTACGACGATGAACAGAGATAAATATTGAGCGCGTCAGCGATTGAACGAAACTGCTTCAAGTGTGGTTTATTCGAGTTTTCGATTCGGCAGATTCATTTAGGACGAAGGTCGTTCGCAAATGATTACCATGAGTTGTAAAATATTGCGAAAGAGATAAGAGAGTTTTCAATTCATTCAAGTCGTAAAAGGGTGGCTAGACGAACAAATTCACGAATTGAGTCGTTCGCGAACGAACATTTTTTTAGAATTGTGCTCGGCATGATGGTCTCGATATTTGCCCTCAAATTTTAGCCAGCTCTTGGCTTTGCTATCTCGGATTTCTCTATTGTATTCAGCACTTATTTCACGATACTTTCTTCTGAGCTCTGGTTTTTCATCTTCGTTTCGACAATTTTGCATCTTCTGTCTTGCTTTGCTCTTCAGAGTCTTAAGTTCGGCAAGGTGTCTATTCCACCATCTTGTCCTTTTAATTCTTTTGGAACCCCTGAGGCGTAACGTCAATGTTGTTACCGCCTTTTTCGTTGCCTGATGTCGTATACTGGCTGGGCTCATTTACTATTTCCAGGGAGTTTCTAGATATGAACTCTTCGAGGACTCGACCCTTGACGTCGGTTGCCGGATTGTACCAAAGCGTCGACTTGGCATTTGAGTCCATGCCAATGACCACCTCGGTACCCGGGCCGACGCCATCCAGGACAGCCTGTACTTTCGCTAGGCACGCCTCTATTAGGTCTCTGAACTGGCAGTAGACGCTGACCAGGACCAGTTTCTCGTTTTTCATCTCCAACATGGCAGCAGCCAAGTGGCTGTCCATGTACTGCGGCAACTGCAATACGTCGACGGACGGATCGCCGACGACTATTGCTGCCTTTGGTACCCTGTCCCCACTAAACGCGGTAACCTCAGAACCCAGTAACTTGGCTCTGACGGGTTCTCGAATTTATAGGAGTCCCTGGCTCCTGGATCAGCGCTACTCCAATACCAAAGTCCGACATGGCTTAGGCCAACGTGCTGTTGCCGTTCGCGGACTTCTGCAGGTTTGCCTGGCCGAGCACAATCTTCCGGCTCGTCATGTCTCGGTCTCTTCCGCGGCCTTTCGTAACATCTTCTGATAGCAAGGACACTCCTTGCTATCCACGGCATGGTTGTCTTTCATCTTTGCAAACCTGCAGTTTGCACAAGTCACTTGCGCGCTCTGGCAAGCGCTCGCCTCGTGTCCGAATTCGGCACATTTGCCACAAATGGAGTCTTGTCTCCGGCATTTTGCAGCCACGTGGCCAAAACCTTGGCACTTGTGGCACCGTGTGATGCTTAAGAAGTCGTCCCACCAACATGCCGCAAAGTCCACATAGATTCTTCCTTTCAGTTTGAAAGCCTGCCGGACTGTTGGCGCCACTTCAGCGACCCAATGTACGGTCGGCTTCTCCCGCTTTCCTGTCTGGAAGACGAGTTTGAAGTTCTTTACGAACTCCTCCTTCACCATCTTCGCAGCAAAACCGTTCAGGCTATACACGCACGCGGTAACGTCGTCCTCCGTTAGATTTTGATCCACTCCAAGGATGATCAGCCTTGGAAGCCTCTTCCTCGGCCTGACCACCTCGAGCTTCACTTTCTTAAGCTCTGGGCTCTTCTCTATTTTTCTCCAGATCTTCCGGTGTCTCCGTTTTGATGATTATTGCGGAACTTTTTGTTTTCCTCACAGCTTTAACTTTAATACCCAACTTTCTGACCTTGAGCTTGTCGCGGACTTGCGTCTTGACTTGCTCGCTGGTCTTGTTGGAATTCTGGTTCTGGGTCCGGATTACAGCAACATTTTGTGGTTTCGAAGCCAGAAGCTTCTTGACGGGAGGGATAGCTGCCTCCTCCAGACTTTTCTCCTTCTTCAACAACTCCGCGTACGTGCGCACCGGCCTAGCCTTGCCCATCGTCTCGTTGACGCCTCGCAAGTATTCGGCCTGAGAAGCCGACCTCACATACTGTAGCTCCATTTCAGTAACTAATCCCA
The DNA here is from genome assembly GCA_900065295.1 of Paracoccus marginatus. Classification (NCBI taxonomy): domain Eukaryota; kingdom Metazoa; phylum Arthropoda; class Insecta; order Hemiptera; family Pseudococcidae; genus Paracoccus; species Paracoccus marginatus. The sequence goes on from FIZT01051115.1 coordinate 17,739, forward strand.
AGATATGCATCGCGTCATTTTTCATGAACTTCTGCGCTGAATCGAGAAGTTACTCGACCAAATCTCCCTTCAGATGACGGAACTCACGATGTCCCACATCGAGAGCGGGGAAGGAAGCCTCAAGGGCCTCAACTCCCCCTGCTCGCTCTTCTCGGTCACTGGCAGCTTGAGTGGCCTCAACATACGCTTGAAGCGCTGCCTGTGCCGCCGCCAGTACCTCCGCCACTCCGGTTCGGTTTGGAGTGCCGCCGGGGGCCCCCAAAGGGGGTGTCCTCGTCGTCATCCTCCCCTTTATCAAGCCTCTCAATGGGATCCTCTAGTCACAATTGGGTAAAGTCGAATCCGGGTTGTCAAAATCGGTATTACTTCAGATGTCTCAATTCGCGCTTAGCCGAAAATAGGAGTTTTATTTCCCAACTCCGAAGAGTGGGTCACCCATTTCTCGTTGCCCGCCCTGTATCGCGTGGAGGTGGCAAATTAACTTGACTAAGCACAAGCAGATAAATAGGGACTGCCTAACAAGTCGCACAAAATCACCTATTTAACGCTGTAACTAAAATCTCGAAAAATCACAATCTGATAATCTGAAGTGTCCTGGTACCTGCACCAGTGCTTTCTTCTGAGCTCTGGTTTTTCATCTTCGTTTTGACAATTTTGCATCTTCTGTCTTGCTTTGCTCTTCAGAGTCTTCAATTTGGCAAGGTGTCTGGTCCACCATCTTGTCCTTTTAATTCTTTTGGAACCCCTGGGAATTGTTGCCTCCGCTGCACCTTGTATGATGCCGACCAGGGAGTCAACCTTCTGGTCAATGGTCTCGCCAACCGGAGTCTCCCTATCGAGTCTCTCGAGTTCACCCCTGTACTCCTCCCAATCGGCCAATTCAACTTTGAAACCAGTCTTCGTGTCAATTTCTTCTTTCTCGGTACCATAGTCCATTATGATGAGCCTGTGATCGCTCATCAGGTACTATGGTCCACTTAGAAATCTTTGCTGCGGGCGGTCTTCTTCGTCGCTAGCGTAACATCAATATTGTTACTGCCTTTAACGTTACCTGATGTCGTATACCAGCTGGGCTCGTTTACTATTTCCAGGGAGTTTCTAGATATGAACTCTTCGAGGACTCGACTCTTGAAGTCCGTTGCTGGGTTGTACCAAAGCGTCGACTTGGCATTTGAATCCATGCCAATAACCACCTCAGTACCAGGGCCGACGCCATCCAGGGCAGCCTGTACTTTCGCTAGGTACACCTCTATTGGGTCTCTGAACTGGCAGTAGACGCTGACCAGGACCAGTTTCTCGTTCTTCATCTCCAACATGGCAGCAGCCAAGTGATTGGGAGTACATAGTTGAATGGGTCATTGTATCTGTGTATGTATTACCAGTATATACGTGCGAATAATGCTTGTATAGGTGTAGACTACATGTACAATGAGAGTAACGAATACTATCTCTTTCGTTTTACCAACATGACTGTCCATGCACAGCGGCAACTGCAATACATCGCGCGGTACCCTCCAAACCCTGTGACTTGGCTCTGGCGGGTTTTTGAATTTACACGAGTCCCTGGCTCCTGAATTAGCACTACTCCAATACCAAAGTTCAACATGGCTTTGGCCAATGTGCTGTTGCCATTCGTGGACTTCTGTAGGTATGCCTGGCTGAGCACTACCTTCTGGCTCGTCATGTTTTTGTTTCTTCCGCGGCCTTCCGAAGCATCTTCTGGTAGCTAGGACAATCCTTGCTGTCCATGGCATGATCTTCCTTCAGTCTCGCAAACCTGCAGTTCGCGCATGTAACTTGCGCATTCTAGCATGCATGCGCCTCATGTCCGCATTTGGCACATTTGCCGCAAATAGAATCTTGTCTTCGGCACTTCGCAGCCACGTGGCCAAAACTCTGGCACTTTTGGCATGGTGTGACACTCAAAAAGTCGTCCCACCAACATGCCACGAAGTCCACTTATATCCTTCCTTTGGGTTTAAAAGCCTGCTGGACTGTTGGCGCCACTTCAGCGACCCAATGTACAGTCAGCTTCTCACACTTTCCTGTTGTGAAGACGAGCTTGAAGTTCTTGACGAACTCCTCCTTCGCCATCTTCGCAGCAAAACCATTTCCAGTGTACACGCATGCGGTTACGTCATTCTCCGATAGATTACGATCCACTCCAAGGATGATCAGCCTCAGAAGCCTCAGAAGCCTCTTCCTTGGCCTGACAACCTCGAGCTTCACTTTCTTCAGTTCGGTGTTCTTCTCGATCTTTTCCAGGTCTTCTGGCGCCTCCATTTCTACAATGGCTGCATTTTTCATCTTCCTTACCGCCTTGACTCAGATTCCTAGTTTCCCAACCTTGAGGTTATCACAAACCTGGGTGTTGATCTGCTTGCTGGTCTTGTTCGAGTTTTGATCTTGCGTCTGGATTACAACAACATTCCGCGGTTTCGAAGCCAGAAGCTTCTTGACTGGTGGAAGAGCTGCCTCATCCGGACCCTTCTTCTTCTTCACCAACTCCGCATACGTGTACGCTAGCTTAGCCGTGCTGATCGTCTCATTTACACCTCCCAAGTATTCAGCCTGAGAAGTCGACCTTACATACTGCAGTTCCATCTCCGTCACTAGTCCCACGATGAACATCGCATCGTTCTTTGTGAATTTCCGCGCCAAATCGAGCAGGTATTCCACCATGTCCCTCTTCAGCCGCTGAAACTCATGGTGCCCCTCATCAAGAGCAGGTAAGGAGGCCTCAGGGCCTCAAATCCCTTTGCTCGCTCTTCTTGGTTACTAGCAGCTTGGGTGGAACTGACAGACGCTTGAAGCGCTGCCTGTACCGCCGCCAGCACCTCTCCGCCACTCCAGTTTGGCCACCGAGGGTCCCCGAAGGGGGTCTGGTACATCATCCTCCCCTGTTTCGAGCCTCTCGATGGGAACTTCTTGTCAAAATCAGGTGTAATCGAAACCGGGTTTCGTCAAAATCAGTAGAACTTCAGACGCAGTTAATCTCACTTGGCCGAAATAGGATTTTTATTTCCCAACTCCGAAGAGTGGGTCACCTATTATTCGTTGCCCACCCTGGACCGCGTGGAGGTGGCAAATTAACTCGACTAAGCACAAGCTGATAAGAAGGACTTGCCTAACAAGTCGCACAAATCGCCTATTATCGCTGTAATTGAAATCTTGATAACTCAATCTGAATTCTAAGGTGTCCTGGTACCTGCACCAGGCTCTTCTAAACAATTTCAACAATATCATTTCTGCAATATCCGAAGTCATTCGAGAACGATTCTTTCTAGAGTGATTCTACTGTTCGCGAACGATTTGCTGATTTCCGAAAGCCTTTCTCCATCCTCAAAAAAAATCAACATTGTGATTTTTATTTTCCTCAACATTGAAAATCGTTCGTGAACGAATCATTTCGAAGTGATTCATTCGTTCGTGAACGATTTGTGAATTTTCTGAGGCATTTCTTCCCCTCATCTTCCAAAAGAAATTCAATATTGTGATTTTCATTTTTCTCAAAATTCAAAGTTCAATTGCGAAGGATTAATTTCGAAGTGATTCATTTGTTCGTGAAAGATTTGTCAATTTTATTAGGCCGATTTCCCTTTTCTTGCCGAAAAATTTTTTAATACCTTGATTTTAATCGTTTTGCTCAAAATTCAGAATCGTTCACGAACGATTCATTTCGAAGTGATTCATTCGTTCATGAACGATTTGGCAATTTTTCGACATATGCCTCCTCTATACCTTCGCCAGAAAACGATTTTAAAATTTCGGCACATGCAACGTATTCCGAAAAATTCAACTGAACGATTTCGAACTTTTTCAAAATTTCAAAATCGTTTGCGAGCAATTCGTTCAACAAAATGAATCTCCAAATGTATGCCTAATTCAATCAATGTTTTAAAAAAGAAGAAATCAATCCCATGAAAATCTACCTCAATTGAGCACCCGTCCATCCCACAAAACCACATAATCTGACCCTTACGACCCTATAGCATCCGCAACCAGCCCAAGTCTGAAGCTCACACATCGATCGTATTCGTCCTCTTACACGTTTTCATTACCCAACAAGAATGTCAAGAATGCAATTACGCGTCGGTTTGATGTTCCACAGCCAGTGGAGAGACGAACGTAAAGTACCATCAGAGACGGAGACAGCACGGACATAGACTATAGTATCTTCGATAAAGTCGCCGACGGCGCGCGTTATTGCCATAAAAATAAAGCCATTTAAAAAAGGGGAAGAGGCATCATGTGCGCGTGGTCTTTGCTCGGTGCGCCACCGTTATGAGCTCTCATCTTCGCAGCAGCGCGGCGCGCATCCTAGCACAATGCAAGTTCGAAAATAGACATTTGAAAATAGGCCTACATTTATATATAGTTACACGGTACGCGACGAATAGGGACTAAAATGTCAACAAAAGTGCATTACACTTTTAAAATCGTTCCGAGGGGATATAATTGGTGTAGCGAAAGAAATTGGGGAATCGAATCCGACCCCCTCCGCCTCGTACAGACAATTCCAGTGAAACAGCATACGTATAGTGTGGAAAAAAAAACGTTCATATTGCAATTTGTTTTTAAAGGGCTTTCCATCGCGCGTTATCGCCCCGTTAAATCAATGACCGCGACTTTTTTTTTTTTTTACGACTTCCCATACATTACATTACCACCGCGTCGATACGTATACGTATAAATAGGAAGTGGAAATAAAAAAATAGAAAAACGCAATTCCAGCAGCAGTATCGGACGCACATATCGCAAGCTGCCAATTTTCACAAAACACATTTTTATTTCACGATTCAGACAAACATCGCTTCAACTTTCTATCTACCTCACCAACAATATGTTAATACGGGCCATTAATAAACCGTACAAGTACGAAGCATTCGAACATTATGGTCAGCGAAGCGTGAATTTTAATACAAACAAATTATGAATCATTCTGAGAAAATTAATAATCGAGTGAGATGATAAGAACGTGTTATCATTGGTAAATTTTCTCGCACTGTGAAGAAGAAAAAAAAACTCAACACGAATCGCATCAAATCCACTAAACAATACTCTCTTTTATATTAGTAATTTTTTTTTTCTAAAATTTCTCACCCCCCCCCCCCCGTCCCTCCTGTGACTTCTCCAATTCCTTCGAACGGTCTCGAGGAATCTGATTGATTACACCATTTTATTTTCCTCCATCTACAAGACTGACAAACCCAGCTAGAATTCTTCGTACACGATGTGATGTGCGATTCGAAATATGTACTGTACTCGAAATACATACAAAAATGTAACGCTATTTAAAACACTTTTCGCTTCGGTGCGAGACTTGGCCTGCGTGCGGTGATAAATGCTCTGTCTGCGAGCTTTTTCGATCGTATATTCATCACACTTAATTAGAAATTTAACGGCTAATCGATGAAAACACGACTGTGTTTATTTTTCAACAACGAATTCCACGTAATGCCTTCACTCCTCTCGCGCCCAAACGCATTCATTTCGTCGCTGGCATGCCGCGTTTCCCTTATTTGCGAATCGAGCCGCGCAAAAGAACACGTATTCTCAACTATTTATCGTGCCCGGATACCTCAGCTCGTCTAAAATGGGTACGGTTTTTTCCCTCTACAGGCGAAATTATTCGAGACTTTTTGAAGCCTCGTAGCGATGCTCTTAATTCGAACTAACGACCGGAGACTGCGGAGAGCGTCGGTCGCGTCGTCTTGAGCATTTGTTTTCTTTAATTCGGCGCGTTATTTTTTTCCTTTCGATTCGAAGACGCGCCCACAAGAACAGGAATACGACGAATTACGGGCAAGACGAGGGGTGCTTGTTCAATTGGAATGGTACACATTTTTGGCTCATGAAATAACAATCCGGATTTAAGTACTATGTACCCGTTGTACCTTTGTAGGAGTTTCATTATTTTCATACATTGCAAATTTCATAAAACGATTTCGATATAAATGAACGGCCAATTATGAGGTCAAACTTACAAATTTTTGAACTTTTCATACTTGATGTCAGAAAATTATGACTCACCTGGAACAAAAAAAAAATCAGAAATATTCATTAATTAATCATATATGTAGTTGAACTTGAATTAATTAACTTTCTATTTAACAGGTGCAAAGGCTTGTTCATTTTCATCAACCATGATGAGGAAAAATTTACCAAAAATTCCCGTCGGAAGACTTGAAAATTTACTGAAGTAGAAAATTTTTTCAAACGGGCAAATTAGAAAAAATTGGCTCAATTCGAAAAACGAACGAGGAAAATAGCGAATTTCAAAACACCAAAAAAAAAATGAAAAATCATGAAAAACTGATAATATTTTGAAAATTGAGAAAATTGTAAAAATTAAAAATTCACACGACTTTGTAAAATTGAAAAAATAGACAAAATTCTAATAATTGAAAAATTCGGAAAAATTGACCAAATATGAAAAATTGGCAACATTTTTAAAAATAAACAAAATTCTAACCATAGAAAAATTTGGGAAAAATGGCAAAATTAGCAACTCAAAAAGTTTTAAAAAACGAACAAAACTTGTAAGTTGAGAAAATTTTGGAAAATTGATCACTTTTGGAAACTTGGCAGATTTTGAGAAATTGACAAAATTTTGAAAAACTGACAAATTTTCAAAAATGGACAAATTTTGAAAAATTGGCAGATTTTGGAAAATTGACAAATTTTGAAAAATTGGCAGATTTTGGAAAATTGACAGATTCGGAAAGTTGGGCAACACTGATTTCGTAAAATGAACACTAATTTTGGAAAAACGACAAATGATAGAAATTGAGATAATTTGAAAAAATTATGCCGAAAAAAACAATTTTCAAAAATTGAGAAAATTTTGGAAATGGGGCTGGGCGAACTAATTTTGATGAATGATCAAATTTTGAAAAAAAAATGGCAAATTAAAAGGATTAATTTCGAAAAATGAACAAATTTTAGTAAAGATAAGAAATTAGGTAGGTACGTAAAACTGAATATTTTTTTAATTCAAAAATATTTTGAAAGTAGACAAAGTATTGAAAAAATTACAAAAAATTGAAAAATATTGAAAAGAAGAAGAATTTTTTCAAGATGACTAATTTCAATAAATGACAATGGTTTATAAAAATGTTTTCAAATTATGGTTGTGTTTGTGGAGTGTAAATTTTATTGAAATCTTTTCCGACCCCTCGGCTGAAAACATGAACAAAATCATTAACCAAAGGTTGATCAACTTCGATAACGATAACCTTTTTCCCAACATCCTATCCTCGTTTTCCAACCATCATCACGACTAATCCTAAAAACGGATTACAATCAAACCACACACGAACCTAGTGGTCAATTCGAGCGAAACGAAGCGCTCTTGATGTAGCAGCGCACCGTCAGCGCGATGACACTTGAAGGACACAGCTTTACACATCACAACGTAGCCATAATGGAAAACCTATCTATTGGACGAAACAAATTGTAGCTTTGAAAATATTAAATTCACTTAACCGGAGCCGAGTTTAGCGTCGAGCCACGACAATATATTCATTCTATTGCCATTGAGAAGATAATAACATATTATCAATGGTGAAAAGTTATATCTACGCTGCACATTGCTGACGAATCAATGTCAAACCGAGCACGTTCGCCTGTGCAAAGTTCAACAATCAGAGTACCTCCATCGTATACTCTTCGCTGGGCTATTTGGCCGACTGAAAAATCTTGGTGTATGGTGTACCTATACGTAGCGAGTACGCCGCAAATATGCCCATACGATCGAGGTAAGTAGATATTTTGCGGCGATATCGACGATTTCGGTCGTTGGCACACTTTCTCGATACACAAACACAAACGATCTCGTCGCGTCGTCGGCTCGTCGCCCCGCCTGTGGTCGTTCACGAATTTCCAAGAATGCGGAAATCGTTTCCACGAACACCGCATGTCTATGTAGAATAAACCAGCAGAGATGGAAAACCGTCTACGGTTTTCTTTTCGCCACAATTTTCACCAGAACTGCGAAGACGAGTACGCGACACCGTAAGTAAATTCTTTGCACATTTCGTCGCACGAACGTCACCCCTACGTGTATATTCGGCGACATCGTACGCTGCGCTGCATAAAGTGAAATCTAACGCTACCGAGCCGTACTCTTGGTACAGTATTTTCACACCGAGCTGATCTAGCCAGAGCCACGCTGCCGATACGTCTTGTACAGACGGCGTAAAATTGCACCGTATGGTACCGCGCCCGCGCCATGCCGGCCGTCGCCGTCACCAGCAAAGGCGCACCAGATTCTACATCTTCACCGCCAGCCTACACAGTTTCATACGTATACAGCGGTGTAAAAAGGTAAACTTATAGAAAACGTTGTCGAATCAAGCTGAAGCGAATGCATCGCTTTCCAGTCTGGTTATTTTTGCACGCTCTCATTGTTTCCAAATTACGCGATATGCCTGTTCGAAGACGGCGAAATCCTCCGCTTCTCTCGTACCTAAACGCAATCGTCGTCTCTCTGTCTCTCTTTCGATGATATCTCCGCCAACGATGCGATGTTTGCGCCATTTCGTTCTACCATCGGTATAGGTATTGGCAGACGCAGCGCCATGCCTCGCCTGGCCCACCTATTTCAATCTCGCGCATCGTTGTATCGACAAAAATACATAGTAGCTTCGCCTTCGGTGTAATTTCTCTTTCGCGGTACGTACCGAAGATAATATAAATGGCTTCGAACGAGACGAATACCAGCGGTAAGAAAAATCGGAAGGAATCTATGGAAAAAATTTGAAAATTAATAGCAGCTTTAGTAACTTTTTTGAGGTCAAAAATTGACAAATTTCTTCAAATTTTTCCTTTTTAAAAACGATTACTTCTTCTTTCTTCATACAAATATGTTTTCCAATAATTGAATACTTATTTGAGCTTTGATTTTCGGATGATAAGTAAGCTACACTTCCTGATTTTTGATGGATTTTGGAAATTTCCAAAATTTGCTGAAGGCTCCAGAAATGGTTAGAAACCGCTTCCAATCGATTTGGCAGGTCAAAATCAGGGTGTAAATTGGATTTTAGATTTTTCGAATATTTCACCTTTGATTTTCGGATGATAAGCTACACTCCCTGATTTTTGGTGAGCTTTAGAAATTCCCAAAATTTGCAGGAGGCTCCAGAATGGCTCCAAATCGCTTCCAACCGATTATAGACGGCTCAAAATTAGTGGGCAAACTGAATTTCAGATTTTTTGAATATTTGAGATTTGATTTTCGGGTGATAAGCTAAAGCTACACTCCCTGATTTTTGATGAGTTTTGGAAATTTCCAAAATTTGCTGAAGGCTGCAGGAGGGTTTGAAACTGCTCTCAATCGATTTGGCTGGTCAAAATTAGGGCGTAAACTGGATTTCAGATTTTTCGAATATTTCACCTCTGATTTTCGGGGGGTGAGCTGCACTCCCTGCATTTAGGTGAGTTTTGGAAATTTACAAAATTTGCTGGAGGTTCCCAGAATGGCTCGAAACCATTTCCAATCGATTTAACGAGACAAAATTAGGGTGTGAGCTGGATTTAAAATTTTTTCGCTGACGTCTTCGTATTTTGAGAATTTTCCATTTTTTTTTTTTTTTCAAAATCAAACAATTTGGATAAAATTTTGGCCCCGAACTAGAAATTCCAGACTTTCGAAAAACCGATCTCAATTGGTCGATGGAGTCACCAACAAGCATCGTTGCATATTTACTTATTATGTAAGAAACTGCACTTTATTCGCGAATTTAGGAGCATTGTTCCACTGGAGAATTCCAAAATTTTCTGCGGAGGCTTCAAAATGACTCGAAACCTCTTTGACGGGTCGAAAATAGGCTGCGTACCAATTTTCAGACTTCTTGCTGAAATTGGTAAAATTTTCTTCATTTTCGAGGTTCTATTATCAACTCAATTGAGTTCGGCACAAATTCGAGATTTTTAAAAATTCACCAAAAATCAGGGGTTGCAGCTTAGCACCTGAAATCTCGATTCTAGGGGTATCTTTACCTGCTTTACCGAATGGAGAATGCTTCAAATAAATTTTCAGAACCCTATGACCTGAGGAAGCTGAGCCAGGAAACATTTTATTCAAAATTTTTCTAGTTCCTTTTACGAAAATCATAGGCCCGTGAACACCATATTTCCCACGAGAGTCCCGTAGAAAAAGCGACGTGATTTTTAGAAGAAAACATGATCGATTTCAATTTTTTTTTGGACATTTTGAGGAGAATTTTGTCGAAATCCTTTTCAAGAGCCAAAACTTCATTATTAACTCACTGTAGTACCACACCCTCTTTCAATTTACGAAAAAAAGAGAAAAAAATTCAATTTTTCAAAATCCTCTAATTTTACAATTTTTCAACTTCAAATTTTCTAATTCATCAAGATAAACTGTATTTTCAATTTTTTCATTTCTCCACCTTTTTTTTTCAATTTCCTTCTATTTCAACAAAAAATTGACAAATTTTCCTTGCCCAGCAAGCTCATCCTGGCCGCACCCGAAAAATACCCCTTAATTCATCATGAGGTTAGCATCGATTTTCCATGGAAAATTACTCCGCAGGAAAATTAATTTTCCGGCTATACGACCAACAATAATGGAACATTTCAGAATCATAGGAATTATGCGGTCGAGTAACCTTTCGTATTTTTCTTTCAACTCGTCAAACGCTCCCTCGTCGAAGGCTCGGACATCACTGACGGGTTCAAGTTCAACACTTGGTATGTGAATATGAAAGTCAAGTCGGAATAATAAATCTTATTTCAATTCGATAATCGGATTACTCTACTGGTCGACTTTTTCACCGCGCGATAAATTGAAACCTCGACGCGTGATATTTGGACAATGGAAAGAAGAAACAATTGGGAAAAGAGATCTTATATACGTATATAAATAAGATCACGACTGAGCATTTATAATGGTGTGGGGTAGGGGTACACGTGTCGCGAATCTGCTAAAATTACAAATTCACTGCAGCGAGGGAGGGTTTGTACTTGGTAAGACGAGTATTATTAAGTATATACATTCGATATCGTCGGTCACAAATCTTTAGAACGTTTGACGTTCAACTTGGGGACGTATTCTTCGGAGGGTTTTAAATCAAAATCCTAAAACACCGCGCGCCAGCTAGGCTACTGGTCGATTTCATAACAAGTAAGTACGTAAGTAATATCGTAAATCAGTCGATACGAAAACCAATCCGACCATCTCATTGTTTGTTACTATTTCAGTACGACGACTCGTCTACTATTTGAAAATTAATTACGAGCCGTTCGGTTCGTTTGTTTTTCGGCCACATTATATCTACATTGTTTATGATATTTAATTGAAGTCCATTAATATCTCGTTTAATGTAGCTACGTTGTTGTACCTACACAGGGATGATAAATATTCATAAAGGTGGTGCATACAATAAACGCACACAGCACCTAACGAAAATTAGTCCAATTTATATAGTGAGGCGAGTAGTTATTAATGAAAACTGTTTCATTAATTAAATACCAACTAGACCTTGAACGTTTTTAATAAGCTCGTCAATTATATACCAGTATTCCATCTATTCGCTTTCGATACGTAAAATGCTTCTTTGTGCTGGTAAAATAAGCACAACGTGTCAGCATGATTACGCAGCTTAACCAATTAACACCAACGTACGCGGTGATTTTCTTTTAAAATTGACGCCTCAATTCGAGCGTCACTCGAGACAAATTAAACGCCATAAGAATTTTCTGGCCGCCTTGAACTGCCCCTTTTTTATCGTTGTTTTTTTTTTTTTTTTTTTTTTGAAAATTATCTGCACCGTGCTTGAACCTACCGCCGCGTCCGAGTCGTCGAAATCGCGTGCTGGCCAGCTTCGGTTCACAGGATCGTGCACTTTTACATGACCGACCACAACGTGTCCAATTACTGCGTGTTTTATGGCTGCATTTGCATTTTTTAATCCGCATTGGTGCCCATGGTGCCTGCCTAGATGGGGCTGGGCCGGATCTGGCGAGTGGTACGGTCAAATTTTGAACTTTGTTGAATGCCTTCTTTTTTATTAATCGCCGAGTTTTTATTCGACGGATAAAAAATTGAAAATTTGATATTAATTTTTGAAAATCTGAATTTTTCTGAAGAAAATAAAAACATTTCAAAACTTTCTAAAAATCAACGAAAAATTGAAGAAATTGATAATTAAAAGGAACTTTTTTGGAAAAAGACAACCTTGAGAAATCAAAAAATGGTAAGAGGTTGAAAACTTTGGAAAAAATTGAAAAATTTGAGAAAACGTGAGGAGTTTTTAAAGAATTGTTAAAATTAAAAATATTTTCAAGAAAAAGATCAAAAATTGGAGAAAAAATCAACAATTTTTAGAGGAATTCAAATATTGTACGAATTGGAAAAAGCTGAAAATAAGGAAAAATTGAACATTTTGAGAAAGTTGACAATATTGAAAAAATCATCAATTTGAAAAGAACTGAAAATCTAGAAACATAAGAAAATTAATAGTTTTGAAAAGCTGTAATTTTCGAGAAAATTAAAAATTTTGGAAATGTGGAAAATGTTGAAAAAATTGAAAATTTTGGGAAACAAAAATTTTGGAAAAACTAAAAATTTTGAGAAATTTTAAAATAATGAAAAAATTGAAAAATTTCGCCGAAATTGGGAAATTTAAAATTAAAAATTCTAGGGAAAATAAAAATTTTGAGAAAATTGACAATTTTGGAAAAATAAAAAATTCAGGGAGAACTGAAAATTTTGAGGAAAATAAAAATTTTTGAAGAAATTGAGAATTTAGAGGAGATTGAAAAGCAGTCAATTGAAAATTTTGAGAAAATTAAAAACCTATGAAAGTGAAAAATTTTGGAAAAAGTGGAAAAACTAAAAGTTTTGAAAAGCAGTAATTTTTGAGGAAATTGAAAATTTTAGGAAAATGGGGAAAAAATTTTGAAATTCTAGGAAAAATGTTTTTTTAGAATTTTCAATTTTTTAATTTTCTCAAAATGCGACAATTTTGAAAAGCAGTCATTTTCAAGAAAATTGAAAATTCTGAGATATAATTGAGAAAATTAGAATTCCGTGAAAATTAAAAATTCAGGAAAAATAAAAAATTTGAGAACATTGAAAATTTTGAAAAACTGTAATTTTTGAGCAAAATAAAAAATTTTGGGAAAACTAAAAATTTTGAGAAAAGTGAAAATTCTGACGATGAGAAATAAATTTCAGGACACTTGGAAAAATTAAAAATCCAAAATTTTGAGAGAAAATTTTCACAAAAATTTCGAGAAAACTAAAAATTTTCAGAAAAATTTTGAACAGCTGTAATTTTTGAAAACATTGAAAATTTTGGGAGAATCTGAACTAAAGGTTTTGGTAAAATGAGAAATTTTGAAAAGCTGTAATTTTTGAGCAGAATTGAAAATTTTGGGAAATATGAAAATTCAGGAAAAATGAAAAATTTTTGGGAAAACTGAAAAGCAGTAATTTTTGAGAAATTAGAAGTTTTGGTGAAACCAAAAATTTCTGGCAAAATTAAAAATTTTGAAGAAATTGGAGAATTGAAAAAAAATTAAAATTCTGAGAGTGTCAACAGTAGGTGAAAAAATTTACCATCTTCAAAAAAGCCATCATTTCGAGAAAACCAAAATTTATTGAGACGATAAAAAATTTTGAGAAAAATAAAAGTTCTGAGAAAATTTTCAACTCCAAAAAAGCTAAAAAATTATGAAAAATTTTGACAAATTTTAAAATTTTGAGAATGTTGGCAGTACTGAAGAAATCATTTGAAAAAAAAGATGAAAAGTTGATGAATCTGTCTGTCTGGAAAAATTTCATAACTACAGCAATATTGGAAATATTTTTTCCTTTCCAGATGATTGTGTTCTTGATCACTGAAGAGTTTCTATTCAGATTTTGCCAAACATCTTGCTGAAAAGGGCAATCTTCCATCTAAACCATAGGTCGAGAATGGAGAACATATACCAAAGCCAGATACCTAATGGTACATTACAAATATCGAAAGAAGGCTATATGCGATCTATAACCAGCACGCAAGTTAATGGCTTTTGACCACTTCGAGGTGTTTATGATATCGAATATAATTTCCAAGTCCTTGAGATGGTTATGCAGACAATAACGGTATTTGACCTTGCGTTGGTACAAATATGGCGGACGGTTCTTCTTCGTGTATCTCTTATTTAACGATTATCTCCGCTGCTTTGAGCATTTAATCGAAGTTTACGTTTGTTTCTTTTTTTTATTCTCCTTTTTTTTTTTTGTACCCAGGCAACGCAACGTTACCGTGCATATTTTCGTATATCGTATTTATAAGGTGGATACTGCCGGCAGACCAGACGATATGTATGAAGATGAACGAATATTATATAAAGAATGCACGTTGGTCTGACGATGATGGTGAAAAACACTAAAGATGAGATGTTTCCAAAGTCGGCGCATGGGATCGGCAGAACGAACGCAGACAAAACATACGTAGGTATACCGAGCCAACGTCAAAGAACCGTATCGAAATCGAGATGAACTTTTTGCCGACTAAACGTGATATAATCTCGAGGTGCCCCCCCCCCCCCCCCC
>FIZT01051127.1:0-10010 GCA_900065295.1 Paracoccus marginatus
GTACCCTTACCTAGGTGCCAAGTTTGAAAAAAATCGGTTGAGAACTCGCGGAGATAGAATTTTTAGCTTGAAAATCACGTTTTTTGGGGCCCCAGCCCCAAGGGGGTGGGATAAAAATTCGCTCTTGCGCTCTAAAATCATCTTTTACCAAGACAAGTCGAATGGCATAAAAATTTTGCCGAAGTGCCACCGGAGGCTAATTGACCCCCTTACCACACCAGAGCCTTTGAATGTTTTGCGAAAATTAAAAATTCTGAAAAAATTGAAAATTTTGAGAAAGTTGAAAATTTTGCAAAAATTGAAATTTCTAAGAAAATTGAAAATTTTGAGAAAGCTGAATATTTTGTGAAAATTAAAAATTTTGAAAAAATGAGAAAATGAAAATTTTGAAAAATTTCAATATTTTAAGAAAATTGAAACTTCTGGGAAAAATGAAAATTCTGAAAAAAATTATCATTTTGAGAAAATTAAAAATATTGAGAAAATGGAAAATTGAAAATTTTAAGATCAAAATTTTGGAAGAATAGGAAATTTTGAGAAAACAAACCAAAGATTTTGGAAATCTTGAGAAAATATTAATAGGTACTCGTATTTTGAAAAAAAACCACAAGATTGTGAAAATTGAAAATTTTGAGAAAGCTGAATATTTTGTGAAAATTGAAAATTTTGAAGAAATGAGAAAATGAAAATTTTGAGAAATATCAATATTTTAAGAAAATTGAAACTTCTGGGAAAAATGAAAATTCTGAAAAAAATTATCATTTTGAGAAAATGGAAAATTAAAAATTTTAAGAAAATCAAAATTTTAAAAGAATAGGAAATTTTGAGAAAGCAAACAAAAATTTTGGAAATCTTGAGAAAATATTAATAGGTACTCGTGTTTTGAAAAAAAAACACAAGATTGTGAAAATTGAAAATTTTTAAGAAAACAAAAATTTCTCAATTTTGGCAACTTTGACAAAATTGAAATTTCAAGAAGATCTAAAAAATCTGAGAGAACGAAAAATGAATACTATAATCGGCAGTCAGCACCCAATGCAGTGAGACATGAATGCAAACGATGACACTTCCGTACACTCGATTAACGGTTTCGCCAATTTCCAAGTTCACCACACTGCGCTCTGTCCGGCTTGCCAAAAGAGAAAGTACAAGTAAGCACTACTTTGTCGTGCACTTGCGAAAACCTTGGCAAACAGATATACTTTTATTTTCAAACGTGGATCGAGACTCCACACACGTGATCATATTCGTATATCTGCTCGTATCAGCAACAACAATAAAATACCTCGTCTCGTGATATACGTTTGTAAAAACTAGAACGGTCATCCACGTACGTACATAGTATTATACACTTATATACAGCGCAAGTACACTAATTTCGTAGTAGAATGCAGGTAAAAAAAAAACCACTTCGCGGCAGAGATATATCGCGTGAGCTATGAATTTTCTCACCAAATCCAGTATCATGTACCTCCGCATCGTCCACAATATCATCTGCGGTATACGTAGGTACGTCTGCATAGTGGCTTAAAAAACCGAAAAAAACATATGCGAATGCCGAAAAACCAGACCAACACGTTCAACCCTTCGACCTACTTATGCACTTACAGCTAGAAAACTGGTCAGCCCGACTGGCGGCTATTTCGAAAATTTCGTCTGCTAAAAATTTCAATACAAATTATACGCTTTACTGAAATACATACGCGTGTTCAGCCCAAACTTGTATATATCTAGTATAACCTTCAGGGTGCATGGCAGCCATCAAGCTCGATCGAACGGTTGAATTAATGAGAGCAAGTGCAATATCCGGTATACTCTCGAGTCAGGATCACACGACGACGTTATACGAGCTGCGTAGATATACAACGCCACCACGCCAGCCTCCGCCATCTCCCACTGACACATGGATAGGTACAGTCTGAGGACTCTGGACTTACACGGAAGAGAAAGGCCCTACTTAAATTCCAGTTCGATGGCGGGAAAGAAGAAAACTTTTATACGCATCTGCTGAGACTAGAAGCTGCTACATACGCGGCTTGTTTACCATACGTAGTACGTACAAATGTACCTATGTATACTGCTACCTGGTAGACCCAACTCCGCCTGTTCATATACGTGCCTTGTAATACCTGAATTTTCTATCTCAATCATGACGCTGTTTCGTGCTTGGATTACTCTTACGAGTATGTAGCCTTTGATTTCGGCTCGCTGCGTGGACAGGTACCGTTCTTTTCTCCTCTTTACCGCCGCAGTTACTCGTCTCCCTCGCTCTTTCGTTCTCTCTAATATAGGATAAACAACAAGGCCAATCTATTAATTTAGCTGGCTTTTTATTCCAGTTACCGTGTGCCTAAACGTATGAATAATTTACATTAGATCAACTATGTCGAGTAATTAAAACGTGATACAGACTCGAATTACTCGTCGTCGTCGCGCTGCTGCTGCGTGCACAGCTGCCATCGCGTTAAGTGAAAATTGATCCGCTATCGCTGGTATCAAGAAGGTACAATTTCATTTTATTTTTAGTAAAGGAAAAAAATATTAAAAAATAAAAATTTAAAATTTAAAAAAAATCTGATGATGCAAAAAAAATTGAATTTAAAAAAAAATAAAAAAATTGGTAATTATTTTTCAATTTGAAAAATACAAATTAAAAACAAACACAAGCACAAAGTAAAAAAGTTGAAAAATATGAAAATTAAAAAAATGTCGAGAAAAAAAATTAATTTAAAAAAAATCAAAAAATAAGTAATAAAAAAAATTAAAATAATGTAAGAATTGAAAAAATAATTAATTTTAAAAATATGAAAATTTGGAAATAAATTGAAGGTCTTAAAAAATTGAAAAAATTGAAAAATCAAAATGACAGGTTTGGAAAAAAATTAAAAATAATTGGATTAAATTTATTTTTTCAAAATCACGTAAAAATTTCCCTAAAAATATCGAAAATTGCAGCTCAATTTCACCGGAAGTGAAAATTCGTCCAAAAATAAAATCACTCGCAGCCACGGAATTAGCAACAGCAGCACCGAAAAAAAAAAAATACGCGAAACGAAGATTCATACACGAAAGACAAACGTGTAGTAGGCAAAGTAGCCGGGGAAGGGAACGAGCAGAGTATCACGAACGTCTAACATAATTTTATTATCTCGATGGACCGGATTAAAGCGCAAGAATGCGGGTTAAAAATGTTATTTAAATATAATAATCTGCAGGATGTCTGGTTCAAAGGTGACTAGGACAATGCTCAGGTTTCCTCCGCCGTCGCCATCGTACACATAAAAACCTACCTATATACTTCTACAACTCTACGTGAACCGCCGTACATTTTGGAAACAAAATAAATCAATTTTATCGAACGACTGGTACGCTGCTAGAGATGCCATATTTTGCATAAAAATTTACCTCCACCAGTTCGTTACTGGTATGCCATATGATGTACCCAATACCTGCACGTACCTCGAGTATAATATGTACTTCGTTTGCCCATACCCACATTGAAAAAAAAAACACACACACACACCTCCTCTTTCGAAAAGATGAGCGTACATCGTCGCGTCAGTTTCATTAATAATGAAAAAAATAAATCCCAAGAAGGCGTTAGAATAGCCAGTTTCGATGATAATTTTCAACAATTTGACCACGACCGACCAGTTATTCTAGCCGGCGAAAAAACAAGGTTTTAATGTCAGCATTAAAAAGGGTTAATGGTTTAGCATATGATGAAAGTGAAAAAGAATGTGATTCTTTTTCCTACTTCCTTCCGAGGCGAGGCGTTTCTCTATCGATCGAGTATTTTGCCTTCATTATCGGCCGGCCAAAGACTTGATTTTCGATCTCCGATCAGATGAGATGAGAGGGGACGACAAGATCGGAAAGATGCCTCTTTGGTAAATCGCATCGGCATCGGTATCACGATCGCATCGCAGTAGGCAGAATCTTCGATCGATTATCCACATACCTATTGTTGGGAAAAACTCATACGAGGGCCTACGCGAGTTACTATAATTCTGTTCGTTTCTCATTAATATAAGCATGCAATTATGATGCCCGGTTAGGCACAGTATTTTCACAAAAACGTGATAATAATCGAAGTTGATGACCGAGTGAATGAAAAATTCGAAATCGAAACCAAACCGCATTACACATGGCCGACGAGATACAATTTTCATAAAATCAACAACATTAAGAAAACCACGCGGAAAATTCCTATTATGCTCACAAGTTACAACTACAATTCCATACAAAACTGTAAACTTTCTCTAATTCTTCATCTAAGTACCAAGCTAGGCGTTCATATTATACATATGCAAACTGATACCTATAATATTTTGAAATCACTCGTCAAACGCATACGTAAGTATAATATGTAGTAGCTATACAGATTCTCTAATTTATTTATAAACACAAGCAGCACACCTGAACCGTGAGTATAACTTATAGACGTACCTACGCAGAACCGATGCGCGATGTTAATCTATAAATTGGCATACATTTTAAAAATACTAAACTACCCAAAATTTCACCGTCGTTGATCGCATATGAATACCGAAAGCGAAAGGCAAGACTTTTGAAGCCCATTCGGTAGCGAGCAACGACTACCAGATCCTGGTAGGCAGCCAATGTAGCCATACAGGTACGTATGTAAGTAGATGCAGTACCAGCCGGTATCATTGCATCGGTGTTCGCATTTACCTATACGTAGGTCTAGGTACTCTCGCGATAAAATACGCAGTCGTAATGATAAAAGTTTTATCTTTCCAGTCGACTCGACGTGTGTACAGAAACGGAGCTGCGCAACTCTTTTCATGCCACACCTGATAAAAATCTTCTAACTATCCGTTAATTAATTATCTTCGAGCAATTTGTTAGTCGCCGAGCGTGTAACTCCAGTTTCGCGTATATCTATACTTGCTGATATGAACGCACGCGTAAGTGTAATCTCGTGAAAATCGGTACCCAGTTTTTCTATGATACATGACGGCCGTGGCGGTTGCTCGTTGCATTCGCTTTCATTTCGTGAATTTTACAGGAATCTTCTGTCACCATCGGTTTACGTATACTTTAGTCAAGAATGAAATCATTTTGAACATTTTTTAAAAACTGATTTTTCGAATAATTTTTTTAAAAATTTCAAAAAAATTCTGAAGGGGCAAAAACTTTAAATTTTGAACAATTTTTCAAAAGTTAACGATTTTTGAACTCGTTTTTGAGCGAATTTTTTTTCAAAAATATTATCAACCAATTTTCAAGAAATGATTATTTTTTACAAAATTGAAAAAAATTAATAAAATTATAGCAGAAGTGATGCAAAAAAAATTTTAAAAAAAAAACTAACTGCGATAAAAATTCAAAAAATTGTCAAATTTCAAGAATTTCATGAATTTTAAAAAAATTCAAAAATTTCAAAAATGCTGCAAAATTTTGAAAAATTGAAAAATTCTGAAAATTCTACGAATTTTAGAAAATTTACAAATTAAAAAAAAATTAAAAAATTGAAAATTCCACAAATCTTGGAATGTTGACAAATTCTGAAAAAATGACCAATTTTGAGAAAATTATATAAACTAAGAGAAGTTGAAAAGTTTTGAAACTTAAAAAATTGACAAATCCAGAAAAATTTTCAAACTTGGAAAAATTGACTAATTATGAAAAATTGACAAATTCTGAGAAGCTGAGAAATTTTGAAGACGAAAAATTGACAAATTCTGAGAAGCTGAGAAATTTTGAAGAGCCAGAAAATTTTAGAGCTTTTGACCAATTCAGACAAATTGGCAAAAGTTGAGAAATTTTGAAAAAATACAAAATTTTCAAACTTGGATAAATTGACTTTGAAAAAAAAAAAAATGACAAAAGAAGATTTTTAGAATTTTGGAAAATTGATCAATTTTGAAAAAATAATAATTTATGAGAAATTGAGAAAGTTGAAAGATTGGAAAAATTGACAAATTCAGAAAAATTTTCAAACTTGGAAAAACTGACTTTGAAAAAAAAAATGACAAAAGAAGATTTTTAGAATTTTGGAAAATTGATCAATTTTGAAAAAAATAATAAACTATGAGAAATTGAGAAAGTTGAAAGATTGGAAAAATTGACAAATTCAGAAAAATTGACAAATCTTGAGATGAAAAGTTCACGAATTTTAGAAAATTCACGAATTAAAAAATATTAAAAAAATGAAAAATTTTGTAAATTGCACAAATCTGGAAATGTTGACAATTTTCGAAAAAATACACCAATTTCCAAGAAACTTGCAAATTGAAAATTTTTGAAAATTTTACGAATCCTGGAATGTTGTCGTATTTTGAAAAATTTATCTATTTTGAAAAAATTACAAATTTTGACAAGGTGAAAAATTTCAAGGAATTTCAAAATTGGCAGACTTGAAAAGATTTACAAGTTTGAAAAAAATGCCAAACTTGGAATCAAACCTAGAAAAATTTACAAATTCAGAGAAGACGATTTGAATACAATTCTCACACTCGAAGCTCATTCAAAACTATTGCAAACCAACGTACTCGTATCACAATCGCATTAAAAAGGATCCAAAAAAATTTTCGACAACCAGCGACCATTTCCTCAACAACAAAAAAAGTTTCAAAAATGACTCATATCCAGGAAACTTTTAATAGGTACCTATACGTTATCTTGCTTTCATAATCGTACATATTATTTGAAATTTAAATACCCATCTTTGTAGAAAAGTAAAAATAAAAACCATTTACCTACTTTGCCATTATAAGTACCTACTTACAGTTTTTTTTTTGGCTCGTGAAACGTAAAAAAAAAAACAAAAAACAAACTAGCGTCGAAAAAACCCTCCACTACTGCAGCATATTAAAAATGAACTGTTGTAAAAAAGTTTAATCTTCCTTCAAGCTTTTCAAAAAAAGTACGTAATTCGTTGAAGTAAGCGGCGCGATGTTCTTTTTCCTAGCAGGGATACGTAATAAGCGCCTCTACCCGTACGATTCAGTCTCGTGTGACCTGGCAGTTGGTGGCACTTGATTAATACATTACACACGGCCGGTTTGAAATTTAATTATTCATCAGTTGTCATAGGAAACGGTAGCGCAGCACATTACCTGTTGCCACCTCGTCAATCGCCACCGCGAGTCAGTCCCTGGTTGTCTTCCCTTCATTCATTCGTTCGCCTATCGCACGGCCAGCCAATGTTTTTTTTCCTTCTTTAACATAACAATCACGCTACACATATACCCTTCGTATAGTTCGTACATCTACGTATGTAGTAGGTCTGTAGGTAGATATGTGTATGTACACCTGTATACAATCGATACCCGCTTCGTAGGTAACTAGGAGCGACTAGTGTTAATTTCATGAACATGTGTGAGCAAAAAAGTCAGAAGATTCTACCGCACACAATTCCGATAGAAAATCGACGATCGATTTAGGGCGCGAAGTATTTTTACATACTTCGACGTAGACTACAAAAAACTAGTTACGACGAGTTAACCATATACAAGAGCGAGTATAGAATGCAGACGAACACGGATGGGAAAACGATCTCATAGGTACGAATCGACGACCTTAATGAAAGTTGAATGAAAATCACGTACAGACTGAGAGACTTGTACCTACACATACATTTATAAAACGAGAGAATCGATTATATTATACTGCCACCAGCCCCATCCATCCGTTGTTGCTCTCCGCAAATGTCAAAGGACAGGAATTGAAATTTAATCATTTCATTAGGTATACCTACTGATGAAAAAGATGGTTCGATTTTCAATTTTTTCAACTTTTGCTTCGAGCTCTGGTACTTCGTCTCCAGTTTGAAATTCCACTATATCACAAGCTCTCATGCATATACAATCACGAAATATTGGGTCACTCTCGCAGTAGGAACCATTTCGATCTTCGTGTAGTATACTCGTAGCATGTCGATTTTTAGTAAAAGCTAGATCCGCAAAATCAATCGAGCATATCATGTCCAACAAAAATCACCAAGCTCATTTATCAGATAGGCCTACCTATATATCGAACAAGATAACTAACCGACTACACTTTTACATACACGTGCACTTCGAACTCATTACAAATTCATCGTGAGATCGCCATTGGTTTGATTCTTCCTTCGAAACTCGTCATACCATTATTCTGATATTTCGTACTAAGTACCTGGTAAGTATTAGAAATGAAAATATCATCCACGAGTATACTTTCAGCCAACCAGCGGTCGCTCGACTATCCAAAAAAAAAACCGCACATTAGGCCAACCAAAACGTTTCGATCTTTACATAGCCTAAAGAGCATTCTCTCCGCAAAAGTTTGTTTTTCTCTATCCCTCTCTCGCGGCGAACAGGCACGCAGCAGCGTATAAGCGAATTTAGGTATGGACGATCACGATCGACCTTGCCTCTACGAGTATAATCGATTTGTTTGTGGCGATAGCGACGTACACAGTACACACTGTAGTATACAACTATACACCAAATTTAGATACTCGCAGATACAACTAACTCTTCTCCACGTTCGGTATTAGTCGCACAGTACGCACTGTACTATACAGTCACACCTAACAAACACGTCGCAATTTTCTAACCAGTTGATAAAACAGGCCATAAACTTTCGTAGGTTAATAGGAGACGAGAGAAAAAAAAACCTGAATGAGAATACCTACATACTCGCGTAGTATATACATACATACACTTATATTTCATTTTCACGATGCACAAAACTATGCGAATAAGAATCGTCGCCACTGTAAGTTTATTAATTAACGTTGTCGTCGAATCTGAACCCTCTCGACCCTCCCCTCTCGCCAGGCGTATCGGTGCAACTAGTATCAACTTACCTGTGCAGGCCTATCTAGCGACACCTGCGGGTAAATTTAATATTCATACTATAAATACATGTCTCGTAACTGTAATGATGAGAGAAGAAAAGTGTATATCAGTAACTTTATACGAGACTCGTTTCCGCTAGTGACCTTCAACCGTCAACCAGAAATTCGCCCCATATTTCGATATTCCGTTTCTTCCCCCCCCCTCGCAGCTGAGAAGATGTGCTTTTTACAGCATTTAAAAACGATTTCATTTTTTTTTTTCGAATATTGGTTTTGAACAGAATATTTTGAATGCATTATCCGAAAATTCAATCCTGAAAATAAATATTGTCAAAAACAGTTATGAATTTGTCAGGAATTGAGAATTTTCAAAAATTTTTCAGGGTTTGAAACTTTTGGTAAAAAACAAGTTTTTTGAAAATAGGGGAATTTTAATCAGGGCCGGGTGTAAATTTGTTAGACTATATCCCAATATGGCATGAAAAAAATTTCAGCTCGATCGATGGATATTCACCCGTACCCCAAGGGCAATCTTTGTACCGCGCGCGACATCGATACTCCCACCAGCGCTGGTGAGAAACGCGACATACCTCGACGCCGAAAAACCAACACATCACTATCGGCTTTATAACTCCTCTAGAATTTGTCAAACGGAATCGACTCACTGTATACTTGAAGGTCATTCAACTGAACACCCAAAACCGAAATTTCAACTCTGTTAGTTGATTAGGGGCTGAATCAGACATTTTCAAAAAGTAGTAAAAATGGATGATTTTCAACAATTTTTTTTGAAGTTTTAAATTTCGCAATTATGCTCCGAATGGATTCAAATTTTGGTTCCGGGGGTCTCCTTAGGGTCCCAATTAAATACATGATGCGTTGGTATCATTTTCCAACTGGTAGTGGGGGTAACGACGCGCCGTATTAACCCCGAAGAGAAACGTCGCTTTTCTCACCGGGTTCTCGTGGGAGTATTGTGATGTCGCGCAGGTTAAAAAGATTGCCCCTGGGGCACGGGTTAATATATGCATCGATCGAACTGAAATTTTTTTTATGCCATATTGGGATATAGTCTGACAAATTTAGGCTCGGCCCCGATAAAAACTCGAAAATTTAAAATTAGGTGCTGCCATGATATGCAGGCTAAGGGTGGCCCTTATTTATACTTGATGGAAAAAAAAATTCGAATTTTTTTTCGGAC
>FIZT01051141.1:0-11213 GCA_900065295.1 Paracoccus marginatus
ATTTTAAAAAAAATCAATGTTTCACCCCCATAAAAGGGGTTAGGAGGAAGGTAGAAAGCTAAAAATTTTGTCACAGGGTTTTTAGACCATAAGGACCAATTTCCACCAGAAAATTTCAAAATCCGTCCTCAGGGCCGATTCACCATACTTAATGGCTTATACCCTTTAAGAAAATGAAAAAATTGGTTTTTCAACTTCCAAAATTTCCATGGATTTCTTTCTGAAAAAAAAAATCAAAAAATTTATTAGATTGCATCGTTTGAATTGAGAATCGAAACAAAATTTTTCAAAAATTTAAATTAAAAGAAAAAGTAAAAATGAATTTTTATTTTAAAAATTGAAATTGAATTTTTTAAATGCAAAATCCTAAGAATTGCTTCAAATTAATTCTCAAAACGAGTGTACTTTATTGCTTGTCGTTATTTCGTGACTTCTTCACCATGATCAAAAAAAAGAAAATCAAAATTTTCCCAAATTACAACTTAAATTTGCACGCCTATAGCTTTACCCTCGAAATAAGAATAATAATTTTCTGTTTACTCGTAAAATATTCAAAACGCAATACAAGTTGCCAGTTTGAAAAACATTCGATGTTTATTTAAGAAATCGAATGAATAGTGTATTAGTTGGTCGTATAGTTTACAAAGAATTTGATTGAGTATTGGGAACGGCGATACCGTAAAAGTTGAAAATATTTGCGATATTTTTAGCTCGAAATAAACTTAGCGTCTAAAAAATAAGTTTGTTTTTTCCTTCGCGAACTGACGCGACGGGCAAAAGGCGAAATACCAAAATCAGCGTAAAGTTTTTCTACGCCCGCGGTTCGAAAAATTCTCGCGAATCGTTACAAAATATGAATAAGAATTAAATATTAATAGGACGAATGCAGATCTGAATAGAGGTTTGGTGTTTTTCTTTTAGACATGGCGTACCCGATCGACATTCAAGTTTCCAATGTTTACGTAGTAAAGGGAAACGTTGCGATGTTGAAATGTTCGACGCCGCCATCCCTACGTCTGGCGATATTCGCTGTTAATTGGTTGAAAGATGACCCGCAAGAAGGCAGAAGTATAATCACACCGGAAGGTAGATACGTCTACACGAACAACGGCGAATTACACATTAGAGACGTCACCGCTGACGACTCCCGAGTACGGTTCTATTGTCAATTAACAAACAAGTTAACGGATGAGCGTTATTTTAGTCAACCAGGCCACATAATCGTCTCAGGTACGCGAAACCGCACAACTTTCAACTGTGGGAGGAAGTTTCTCCTTTCGTGTAGATAATCCACTGGTTACACTATCTTTGCAGAGTCCGAAAACGTCATGATGCCTAAGATAGAATACAGCTCGACTAATATCCAAGTGCAGGCCGGCGATTCGGTTGATTTAGTTTGCGTAGCTCAAGCCTACCCTCCACCTACCTACAGGTATGGGTATACCTATAAAAACTGTTCATCGAACAAATAACCAAGAACTACTCAACTTTAAAATATAGCCTGGTGTTATAAAATTTCAACGTTTCTGCTTCCATCTTCGCGGGGAGTCGGTAAAAATCAACTTTATGGAAAAGTTTTTTCAACGAACCAACTAATTTAATTAAATTCAGCTTCGTAACTGCTAAATAAAAAGAAGTTTTTAGAAATTACCAAAGTTGTAAAAGTGAAAACTCCGCCTTTCTGCAATTTTTTTTTTGCGACTTCGCTTCTTGTGTAATAAACTTTTGAATAGCAGAATTATAAAGATTTCTTTCATATTTGTGAAGGAGAAAAAAAAAAGAGAAAAAATAATTAAAAGACCCAAAACGTCGAGAAGCAATTTTGGCGTGAAATTCGGTAAAAAATTTATTTACTATCAAATTTCAATACTTCCCTACTCCTTTTTTGTAAAATAATGGTTTTCCGGTCACTTATTATGAGAATAATTTTCAGATGGTATCACGAAGTGGCCGGTTCATTACAAGAAATAAGAAGCGGAGCTGCAGTATACATCAGGCCTCAAGTATCTGTGCTTCAATTTCCGCGAGTTCAAAGTAGCGACAGCTCGTTGTACGTTTGTATGGTCAGCAATAACATGGGCGAAGATAAGAAAGAAATGAAGCTAACCGTTTATTCGCCTCTGATTGCTTTCATCAGGCCACAAAAGCAGGTACAGCAATTTGATGGACCGTCTACATTCGGAAAGTATTTGACTTCCGGTATAATCACTTTCATACTCTACGTCTTCAGGTAGTCGATTCGGGATCTCAAGCGACGTTCAATTGCTCCGTCCAAGGAGGTATGGGAGACACCGCAATATACTGGTTGAAAGATGGCGACCGAATATACGACAATCACAATATCGAAATTAAAAATAAAGGCGAAACTCTGACGCTGAGAAATGTCGGTCGAAACGACAGCGGAATGTACCAATGTTTCGCTCAAAATCACGAGGAAACCGCTCAAGCAGCAGCTGAGCTCATTCTAGGAGGTGGTTAGAAATTTAAAAATCTTTTACCCTAAATTCTGAACGTTTCTGATTTTTACAAAATTTTTAGACGTTTCACCCGAATTCCAAGATACGTTTATAGAAGAAACGCTCCAGCCCGGACTTTCGGTATCGCTTCGATGCATCGCCAATGGCAATCCGCCGCCAAGAATCAACTGGTATTTGGACGGTGGCATAATCCATGCCGGCGATGGGTTTTTCATTGGTAGTTTTCTCGATTCCAAAGGTATCTAAAGCGCCATCTATAGTAAAACTTTTGAATCGTCACTGCCAGAGATATTTTCCACACCTTTTAAGGATTCTTGTCCATTTATTCGTCGTTTTTTTTCACAATTCTCATCGAATAAATGAATGAGAATTAGAAATCAATTTCAACGATAACTGGATTACAGTGCTACGCAAATTCTCAAATAAAAGTTTCGATTCAATTAACTTTGTGGCTTATGGAACATACGAATAGGTATAAAGTCTTTTTTGAAATATTTTCAGGAAACGTTGTTGGTCACTTGAACGTGTCCAGCGTAAGATTAGATCACGGAGGACTATACACTTGCAAGGCGAGAAATTTCCTAGGAGTAGTTGAACACTCGGCAATGCTTAATATCTACGGTACAGAGTTTTTAATCGCCAAACAGACCACTTCACTAATTCTATTGCTCATAAAAGATGATACTTTCCAGGGCCACCCACATCGAGACCACCTCTGAACCTAACTGCTGTATCAGGAACAAGCATTCGACTCCGTTGCCCAGTTTCTGGTTTTCCAATCTCTTCCACGACTTGGTATTCTGATCATGAAACAATTACCGATCAAACAACTAGAAAAAAATTCAATAACGGAACTTTACTGCTTACTCATTTAGAGGAAGAACGCGACAAGGGGAAATACACCTGTAATGTGTATAATCAACAAGGAATGATGGCAACAGGAACAATTAACCTCAATATAATGGGTAAATATCCGTTGCATTTGATCAGTCTTCCAGGATGTTATAAATTCTCATTTTTTTTGGTACAGCTCCGCCAGAAATCATGCCATTTCACCCTTCCAATAATTTGAAGGAGGGTGGCAAAACCAATCTGGTATGTTCGGTGACCTCGGGAGATTCTCCAATTACTTTCGCTTGGAGAAAGGATGGTAAACCTTTGCCTCATGATCCAGATACTCACGAACATGTCACAGACATGATAAGCACGTTGAGATTGAATAATTTGGCTGCTCGACATACCGGCCAGTACACTTGTATCGCAACAAATCCGGCAGCTACGGCTAATTACACAGTTCGACTTATAGTGAAAGGTACGATAACATATCAATACTTTAAATGAAGTTCGATCAAATTATTCTGCAGTCATCTTCAAAATTTCAATAAATTTCAGCTTCGCCAGTTTGGTCCATTGAACCACAAGACACTACGGTGCTGTATCATCATTCTATCGTGATAAACTGTCAAGCTAGTGGGTTTCCAACACCGCGTATTATCTGGAGTAAAACAAAAGGTTGGTTAAACATTCCACCTGATTCAGCTGCTCTAGGATATCAAATATTACATTGTTTAATTTTGCAGAGAAGAAACAAGGAGAATTCACTCCTCTGGAACCAAACTCAAGGTTATTACTCTATAGTAATGGCAGCATCGGAATTAAAAATGCCGAAAGGCAACACGAAGGGTATTACGATTGTCGAGCTGATAATGATATTGGAGCACCTATTTCGAAAACAATTTTTTTGAAAGTCAACAGTAAGATCAAAAATATACACAAATATTTCCATTGAAATTAACTGATACTGAATTCCAAAATATCTTCCAGTTCCAGCTCACTTTCGCATTAAAAGTCTAAACCAGAGTGAGGTTGCTGGCCGCAGCGTTGTTTTGACTTGCGAGGCTGAAGGGGAATTTCCGATCAGCATTTCTTGGAATTCTTCCCCGAACATGGCTGTGTACACGAAACAAACTCCAAACAGCGTCATTTCAGAGCTGCATTTAGATTATTTGACCAGAAGACACGCTGGCGTATACCGCTGCACAGCTACCAATCGTTTCGGCCAAGATTACATGATTATTCACTTGGCAGTCAAAGGTAGGTAAATTGTAAAAAAGTTCGGCACATTCTCAATCGCAGATTCCATTACAAGGGTGGGTGTTTTTATCTGGCGTAGAACCACCAGAATCTCCTCAGAACGTCGAGGTAATCGAAGCAGGAAGTCGTTGGTTGAAAATAAACTGGACTTCGACTTTCAACGATAATATATATTACATAATTCAATACCGATCGCTTCATGAAACCAACTGGAGTAACGTAACGACGCCAAACTCAGCCCAAGTTAATCAGGTCGACGCTCTGATACCAAATACCGTCTACCTGATTCGTGTAATCGCCGTGAATGAAGTTGGAAAAAGCAAAGCGAGCATAGAAATTACAGGGAAAACTACCCAAGAAGGTGAAAGAAATTATTTATATTTTATGAAAGGTCAACACCTATATCTACCTAAATTACCTCGCATTATTTTTATGTTAGCTCCGAGCGGTCATCCAACAGATATTTCCATTGAAAAAGTCCAAACTGATGCGATTATTTTGAAATGGAAAGTAAGTATCCACATGCAGAACCGATATTCTGAGTAGTAATTCTAAATTATAAATGGCAAAATCTTCAGGTTCTTTCACCGGAATTCTGGAATGGAGAACTTCTCGGATATCGGGTATTCTACATGGAAAACAATCGTAATTCTAATCCCAGAAGCAGAACGATTCGAAACATAGATGCGAGTCGAGTAACAATTTACAATCTGAGACCATATACAACGTACGACATTAGCATCAGAGCATTTAATCAAATTGGCGAAGGACCATCTTCGCCATCCCTTACAGTTACCACTTTAGAATCAAGTAATTTCCAATATCAATCCATGCGACGACAATTCGTAGCAATGAAATGTAAAAAAGTATCAATTTTCTAGCTCCTACGAGTGCTCCTCAAAACGTCCATTGCTCCGCATCATCTTCCGAAAGCTTAAGAGTTCGATGGGATAAACCTCCGCCGCAACATTGGAATGGTGTTCTGCAAGGATACAAAATATCGTACCAGCACTTCAATCCAAAACCAGGTAAAGTCGCAATCACATTATTGTAAGGTAAATTATACTCAAGACTGTCGATTCATCCAATGACTTCGCAGGAATCAGGGTGTACACCGAATACAAAAAGACTTCAAGTTTAGAAACCATTATACATGGTTTGAAAAAATATACCAACTACAGTATAAGAGTTTTGGCAACTACGAATGCCGGTGATGGCATCCAATCATCTCATGTGCAATGTGTAACCATGGAGGATGGTGGGTAGCTAGAAATTTTCATTTACCATCTTTTCTGTAATGCTGAACATCCTTCGAATTGGTAAAATTACAGTCCCAGGAGCTCCAGACGAGATCAAAGCATTATTAATGTCTTCAGATGGTGTCATGTTGGTTTGGAATCCTCCAAAAGAGCCGGGAGGGAAAATCCTCAAGTATAATGTTTATGTACAAAGTGATGGTGAGGTTGGTTGAGCTGCTTCTACCTCTGGTCCATTTTTATTTAGCCTCAAATAAATAATTCACAATTTATTTCAAGGAACCACGTAGAGAAACCGTATTTGGTGATGAAGTCACTAGACATATTTTCCGTAAGTTGACGGAATTTCGCAAGTATGAATTTTGGATAACTGCTTCAACAATTATTGGTGAAGGACAATCGAGTATCAAGGTGTCTCAAGTAATTTCATCGCAAAGTAAGCCTATTTTTCCACAATACCTTTGTTTTTCCAAGGTTTTCCTAATCGTTAAAAGTCTTTGTATGCAGTTCCAGCGAAAATTTCATCTTTCTCCAAGACAGTAATCGGGGTTGCTGGTTCGCATCTGACGTTAGAGTGTAATGCTGTAGGATTACCAACACCTTCATGCAGCTGGAAGAAGATTGGGTTTTCGTATTTGCCATCCGAATCAAAGTATGTTGATTTTTCTGCGTATTATTTTAATGGAATTGCGAAATGATCTAACTCATATTTTTACATCAGAACTTTGCTGGATAAAAGCTTGTGGATATCAGAACTAAAACTAGAGGATGCTGGAAATTATTCGTGTACTGCCGAGAACGTTTACGGCAACGACCGAGTAACATACGAAGTAATTGTGGTACAAGTTCCTGCGCCTCCAACTTTGCAACTTGTTTCATCCGCAAAACAAGCAGTCACGTTGAAATGGAAAAATCAAGGCGATGGAGGCAGCCCGATTTTAGGTACTGATACCCCATTCTAGGAAAATTATAAAGGTTTTCTATAAAATTTACATCCTAATTGCTCCCACAGGTCACGTTATTTTTGCTCAAACCGACAGCGAAGAATTATCCATATTTGTCGACGCTGAGAAAACCGTTTACACAGTTATGAATCTGAAATGTGGCACCAAATACTCTTTCCAAGTGGAAACTCTGAACAGTGTTGGTCGCAGTGACAAAAGTAACTTTGTTAGTGCCAAAACGAAAGGAGAGGGTAAATTATGATGATCTATTTTCCGATCTTTTAATCTAACTGAAAATCTCATAATGATTTATTTTCAGTTCCAGAAACCTTTACTGATAATGAATTGCTATTTGTGAACTCCACAAGTATCACATTATTTCTGGATGGGTGGCCTGAGAAAGAATGTCCCATTCAATATTTTACTGTAATGTATAAATCGAAAGATACTTGGATTCCTGTCGGTAGAGGGCATTTGTTAGCTCAACCAACCACGATTAATAATCTAATTCCGACTTCGTTATATTCGATAAAAATTACAGTTCATAATGAAGCTGGGAAAACATCCCAGAATTTTCCAGTCATCACCAGATCATTGAATGGAGGTAAAAACAAAACGTGGTGAAATGTGTCATAATTAATGTTGAGTAGGTACCCACGTAATATAATTTTTTTTTTTTTTAGAAATTGTTCCAATTGAACTAGTCGACCAGTCGAGAGTTTCAATAATTTCTCAATTGAACTTTATTATTCCAATGGTTTCGGGTATTATTTGCTTGATCTCATTGGTGGTTTGCGCGGTAATCTTGATCAGAAGACGGTAAGTAAGATAGTCGAGTGAATATCTCGAGCGTTGAAAAAAAAATAGGTAATAAGTATTTTGTCAAATCATAGCAAAGTATACGCTCAATACAAATCTGGAGAAACGACTTTGAACAATAGCAGAGCCGAATTAGAACACCCACAGACCACCCATCCAATTCCAATTCATCCTCAAAACACCTATTCGCCAGCTCACGCAATAAGAAAAAATTCATCTCTTAGCATGCATAAAGATAACATAGATGGTAAATTTATGAAATTACTAGTTGACTTGAAAAAGTCACGCAATAAGATTTTATTATGTTGTTACTTGTATGTATACATCCTTTTCAATAGATTACGACGTTTATCCATACGCTACATTCACGGTTCCAAGTCAATTACACACTTTCAACCAAAGAGACTGCAACGATGGGAACATGGCTCCAGACAATACGCATTCTTTGCAACGTAAACGTAAAAACAGTTCGAAAAATTCCACAGATACTCTCAATTTAGGTACCTACTTACTGAAAAAATACACATCCTTTCTCTGTCATTTCAAGACGTATAATTTTTCGTGAATCGTGATTAAATTTTATTTCTTCCAGAAATAGCCTGTATCTCTAATCAACAAACACTGCCAATCGGTAGGAAAACTTCATTCGGAGTAATGACTACTGCATTTAACGACTCAGATACTATCAATGCAATATCGAGGCATAAAAAGCATTACATCAAAAGAACTGCTGGTAATGAAAATCGCCACAAGATACTTCATTTACAAAATGCATAAAATTCTAATATAATGTATCCTCTCAAAAACCTAGATCTCTGCCACGATTCTAGTACCGAATCAGCAGAAATGTCTCCAGAGACGACGAGAAGGCCAAGAGGACGTCATGGGCCAACAAGCAGGTAACACAAGTAGGTGCATTAATAGAAATAACAGTTTTTTTATTCAATCGGAAAATTTTAAAAAAATTATTAGAAACAAAAAAGTTTCAATCGGATATGTATCCACTTATTTGAACGAAAAAACGTCACATTTCAGGGATCATTTTAAACCTGCGAAACTTCAAAAATCATATTCAAATGGCTGTGAAATAAGTGAACCTGAAAGTGATCAAAACTTAACCGATAAATCATGCTCTAAGCTACTACAACATGAAAAATTTAATCAAGAATTATCCTCCATTGTAAACGAGTAAGTATCGTAAATTAAGTGGAATCATAATTGAATTTTAAATTAAAATTTAATTAACAGGTATCGTAAACGAAGGATCAAACGCGACGACGATGACTACGATACGATTCATGTGTAAATTTTTTTGATAATTTTTTTCACATTTTTTACTCATTTTTCAATTTTTATCCGTGTTAATATCTTTAATTTTTTATATTTTGCTTTTTTTCTATTACGTAACGAATGAATTCGATAATTATTTATAAAATTGATGTTTTAGTTACCTACGAAGCATTTTTTTTTCAATGTTAGATAATTTTTACGTAAAACGACTTCGTATGAAAATCGTACGAAGATTTGCTGTTTGTTGTTCTATGTACTTTTTATATGTTGTATTTTTTTAAATATATACATATTACGTACCTATCCTATGCGTTTAAAAATTTCGATCATGATTTAGATGGCAAGTACATGCCTACTTTCATTTAAAGCAAAAGATTCGATGGAGCTATACCATAAAGAAGAAAATTGTAAAATTGATTTTTGAAATCAATGCACCGTCTTCGTCACAGTTTGTTTTGATGTTCTAAATGTACCTGTTACGTAAATCAAACGAATTGTAATCAGTCGTCGATATTTATCACTAATTTCAAGTGGATTTTCAGTTGCACTTGAATTAAAGAACTACTCCAATTCAACGATATTTTGTTTTCGCGTAAAAGATTCAGTATCCAACTGTGTTTCTAGTGAACTTGATAATTGAAATCGTGTGTACGTAAATGAAAGAAAATGAAATTAGCGTTTGTAATCTTGACTTTCGTATTTTTAACGCATCAATCAATACCAAAATGCGGTAAAATTCAACTTATTGAAACTGTAGCGTTAAGATATATATACCATATTGTACTTATACTCAAAGGATATATATTTAACTAAGATTTATATTTTTTTCTTTGGAAAATTATTCACGATGAATAAATACCTGCAACTGATTCTAGAAACAAGACGAGTATGTCGGCAACGAGTACACAACACAATGGAGTTTCTGAAATGTCCACCGCCAAATAACGAAAGCAAAGAAATGAAGTATTGCTGTTTAAATAATGGAATGATGTCGTGTTGCAATTTCAACGACTACCAAGCTAGACATGAAGGTCCAAGGTTGGTAATAATGATGAGTACCTATTCATTTTTTCGAATTACGAACTTCATTTGAAAGCTGAGTTTAAATTCGCCGGTGTATGTACGTATGGTTTCAGCGCCAAGACAATATGCTTCGTAGTTATTTCAGAAATTATCGTCGTAGCTCTTTCCATTTGGTGGTGCTGTAAATGCGTTCATAGTTGATCGCAAATAAAGTGAAATAATAAAACCTGAAGTGCTCGGAAAAATTTACCCGAATGAGTTCTACAACGCCGAAATGTGGTTTGAAAATTTTGAATTTAGACACCTATTCAATCCAAAATCCAAATGAAAAAAGCAACGACTGGTCGGATTCGACGATGAAGAAATAGTATATAAAAGGGATCAAGTTTTTAACAGTTGTTGGCGATCTTATTAATAATTAAAACATCACGAAGTCACTCAGCAGGCGTATCTTATGACATTGAAGTCTTTTTATCGCGCGTGTGTGCGCATATTGTAGATATTAACTACGCCAAAAAGAATTCGCTGATTGTTATAAGAGGTTGTAAAAGGATTAAATAGATTCTAAATTTAGAACCAATTGCGATTTGAACGTCACTAATGCAGTATAATAAAATGATATAACTAAATAGCCAAGATGGGCTGAAAAGATTCAAATATGCCCGTACCTAATTAATTATTTGAAAAACCGAAGTAAGGAAATACCTCCAAAATATGAAAATGAATGTTATAAAACTCACCTCATACCTATGTCTTTTCGGAACTAAACGGTGAACGGAGATGAGTTAAAGTTTCTCCATGAATATTCTGCATTACATTTTTTTTCTCTAGGAGGCTCGAATATTGAAATTTGTACGGAGTAAACGACTCACATGATATCGTCATTTATGTATACATATTATGTGATCGCTCAAGTTCAAGTTCGATGCAACAGGTGCAATAGTGCAGGTAGGAAACGAGCACCACACCAAGATCACAGAGATACAGACGTGACTAATGCTGATGCCAGTTTCACTAAACAGTAAAATAATACTGACAAGTTTTAAATTTGAAACACAAGTAATAACGATGCAAATTGCAAATTTATTTCTTTTTCAAAAGAAAAAACTTGGAATCATGGAATGGAAGAAACCTCGCAAAACAACTTTCAAAACAATCAACAGAACAGGGACAGAGACGCAGAGGCGCTTAGACCATTTAGAATTAACATAGACCGCGCTTAGTGATAAAATTGTGTTCCAACATTATTATATTATTCACAGGTGCTGGACCAAAAACTGGGTCCACCGCGGGCTCGAGTAATGCATTTT
>FIZT01051149.1:0-23221 GCA_900065295.1 Paracoccus marginatus
TGTACAGTTAGAAAGAGCTCGGCGAGTAGGTGGTTTAGCGCAAAAAAAGTTTTCAAAAAGTTGCCGTAAAAGCTCTGAAAAGCTCGATGAAAAGAATTGGGCGAGCTCCGTCCAATTTTTGAAAATTTTTTCTAAATATCTAATAGATTTTGAAATTGTAGAGTTGGAGTCTTGAAAATTAATAGGTAGATAGATCGAGTAGGAATGAGAAATGGCGAATTTTTTTATTCAACGAAAAATACTCGCATAATTGCATAGCAACTGCGATGTACAATAAAAGTGAATATTGCATTGTATTTTTGTCGCTTTTTCGTTAAATATAACCATCATCATGCGTTCCCTTATTGAAGTTCCCCATCTCTAAGCAACGCAAAACCTGCATAAAACAAAATATACGATCCAACAATCGCTAACGCTGTCGCCTAATCTCAGCCAGACAAAACCTGAATAAAGTACGACGAAGAACACTTACGCGGAAGAAAATACAAGATTCGCGTGTTTATACCATCAGTACTTACTTAATGTACATCAATCCAGCTCCGTGCAATTTTTGAAAAATTTTTTTGAATAATATATTTTTTAAAATTATTTTTCTGGAGTCTCCAGCAAATGGCCAGCAAATTTAATTTCGACCAATAAGAAGCGAGTAGTACTTACTTAATGTACATCAATCCAGCTCCGTGCAATTTTTGAAAAATTTTTTTGAATAATATATTTTTTAAAATTATTTTTCTGGAGTCTCCAGCAAATGGCCAGCAAATTTAATTTCGACCAATAAGAAGCGAGTATAACGCGACCAAACGCGACCAACGAAAACCCGGGTTCGAATCCCGGCATGGCCGAATTTTTTTTTTCTTTTCATCGAAAGTTGAAAAAAATTGAAATAAGTTCAAAGTTGCGTTGAAAGTTTTTGAAGATGAAAGTTTTTGAAGAAACACTGTTCATGTGTATCGATTTTTAATATTGCGTTCAGGTTAAAGAAATAACAACTAAACTGGATTACCTTATCGAATAACATAATCAATTACCCTCACCATACCTCTTTATTCATATGGCGTTCAGATAAAAGAAATAACAGCTTGAAATGAATATGAATAATTCACTATTGCAAATCTACGTACCCGATTCAAATACGAAAGTGTCAAGTTATATCATATTATACTGCTAAATCTATTTCATAGTATCAAAAGGATTAAAATTTCAAGAACAGTTTTTAAAATAGGTAGTATGGATCTGCGTGAAATGTTGAATAATAAAAAAAATGAAGACAAAAAAGACACCTGTCGTTCATGTGATAACGTAAGTACCATTTATATTCGCAAATGATATTCACTAATATGTATTTTTACAAATTTTATCAATTCCATTCGTTATTTTGAATTACCTATTAGGATGAAATAAAAAAACTAAAGCTCATAAAAGATATCCTGGAAATCGGACTGCAGAAAAAACGTCCATCGTGTACGAAGTCCAAAAATCGTGATCACAAAGATAAGGAAACGAAATCGCAGAAATACATTGTATTTATGTCGAGTGAGTAAGAAAACTCAATCTAAATCAATTTAATGATATCAATTTACCCATTATAAATCAATATCAAATGCGTAATATCAGAAAATCGACGAACAATCGTCAATTTTTTAACCTAATTTTTGAAAATTTTTATCATTTTTTAAAAAAATTTTTAATTAAGATTTCGATTCTCGATTAATGTAGACAATTATTTTATTACTCTGTTTCTAGACGTGCCCTACAATATTAACTATCACCGCCTCAAAAATGAAATGAAAAAAACATTCAAAGGAATCGACGAAATATTATTACCAAAAAAAGCAAGATACGGTTTTATATATTGCTCTAATGAAAAAGCAATGTTATATTTATTACAGAAAAAAAATTTCATGTATGACGATGTCTTCATCTCATTCAAACCGTATCGAAATAAAAAGGCAAAAGACAATTCAACGTATTTTTATAATTCGAGTAAATATGTAGTTTAAAAAAATTTTTTTTGAATTTTTTTTTGATTTGATTTTTTTTATCCGACTTCGTAACATGTCGCGTCGTTTCAGAATAAAAGCATGTTACATTGTTAATTCGTTATTCGTTTTCATTTCACCATACACACACCTTTATATACCTCCCTCATCTCATACTTCCGGCATGCACATTTATACCTTTTTAATGATACCTACTAATAACGTGTACCACTAAGAGAATTGGCCGCTTTGCTGAAATGGTTAAGTGGTTGATTTTGGTACCGGGGAACTACGGTTCAAATCCACCTCCGTCTAATTTTTAACAAATTCTTTATAAATAAAGCTCGACGAAAAGATTGAAAAATTAAAATAGATAGATCGAAAGTGAATCAGCCACTTCACCGAAAAAAAATTTTCAAAAAGATGCCGTAAAAACTCAGAAAAGCTCAATGAAAATATTGATGAAAATTAAAATACATACATCGAGTAGGTAAAAGAATCAGCCGCTTGGCCGAAGTAGTTTTTTTGAAAAATTTGAAAATTAATACGTAGATCGAGTAAGGATCTTTCACCATATCCAGTACTTCATTGGACGATTGCAATAAGTGCTGCACTGCGAAAAAAAGATAAGATAGTATATTGAACCAACGTAACATAGGTACTCAGCGTATCTTTTCCCAATTCCCATCCTCATTACTGGTATCGTACCCATGTGCATAACATAACCTTGAATGTGAATCGTTGTTTGAAATCTGTTGTTCGGTTTTGTTTTGCGTTTTCCTTCATCTTTTGTCGCGTTTATTATTTATAACGGTCCACCTTTTTCGCCGTGAAAAAATGACGGACTTTAAAAGTATTACCGCGGGTATGGACAATATCACTATCAAAGTTGCAATGCGAAAAAAAAGTGAATTGTTGACCGCTAAGAACGGGAAGCGCTATTTCCACGCCACCTGCTATGATGGAGAAGACATCAAAAACATCACTATTTTTAATGACACAATTTACCAACACTTCCACGAAAGTAAATGCTATGAAATAACTGGACTAACAGCGAAATACGATAAGTAAGTTGAATACAATTTTATTTCGTATCGCTTGAACGTTGAATTTCAATTTGATGTAGTTGGAGTACAAAATTATTTCGTTTCGCTTGAACGTTGAATTTGATTTTGATGTAGTTGCGTTTCAAAAAAAAATTCTGGAAATTACACTTCCTTTTTCGTTGATGCGTAAAAAATTTATCACAAGTCGAAAAACTTCAAATGTGAATTCCTAAACATGATACTACAAATCGAAAACAAAACTTTAGCATAATTTTCAGAAAATTGTTCAAATGGAAACAAAAAGAAAATTCATTTCGTTTTCCCGTAAGCATTGATTTTGATGTGATTACGTTCCAAAAAATTTTCCAAAAAACAACTACTGCCATTCGTCAGATAATAAATCTTCGAACCAAATAACCTTTCTATTTACTGTTTGTCAAAACATTGCGCTTTAATAATCATTCTTAGCGACATTTTAATCATTTGCGCAAGAGATTACCCACCAAATTCACAATAAAAATTTGAAACAGTAATTAATACAAATTTTAAATTTGAAAACGTATTTTCGTATTACAGAAATGGAATGTTAAACATCTCAGGAAGCTGTATACAATTTTCTCAAATAGAAACCGAATTCGCTAATAAAATTATGACGGTCACCGACATTATAAAAATCGACTCCAACATAGCAACCATTGCGGGCATATGCATCGAAATAAGGCAGCCGCAGACGCTCAAGACTCGATCAGGAGAATGTGAGTTGTACTCGATCAAAATACGAGACACGACGGGTAAGAATGCAGAACATTATCGTTATTTCTAATTTTTAGAATTAGAAAAAAAATTCTCTACTTAAAATAAGTTCTCTTTTCAGGATCCATTATCGTAAAGCGGTGGTCGACGTCGTTCGAAAATCTGAAGGAAGGAGACTCAATACTAATTGAAAATTTATCTATCACCACTTACGAAGACCGCATGGAAGGTATGTTCATTCCGTCCACAGCTCACCACATCAACCACGAGTCTAACGTGCCCCTGAAAAAGTGGTATACCGAAAAAGGAAAAAGCTGCGCTACAACAAATGTGTCCATCCAGAAGAAACCAACAACTGCGCAAACACAACCCGTCGCCACTTCCAGTAACAAAGCCGAACCCGATAACAAGGATCTTCTGTCCAACGACGACGAGCTCCGAAAAAAAAAAACGCAAGAAAATATCCGATATAGTAGCAATGTTGGACAGTGACGACGACTCCGACGTCGAGGAATACCGAAAAATAATTAAGAAACTTAAAAAGTATTTGGATTAGATTTCTACGAACTCAAAATAATTCAAGAAAGGTATTTACGTTTCGATTTTTGTACATTCACAAACTATCGTGTTCCATTATTCACATAGTCCTTTTCGTTGATTGTTAAAATAACGCGCTACTTTTTCTACATACGTTCTATGTGCGCAGAACATTATGGGTGTGCAATGCACTTCACCACTCCGTTATTCTAATCAAATATTCACGCATTTTTTTTAAAAAAAGGTCGACCTCATGCCGTACTCGATACCAATTTAGAAACAGTCCACTATTGAGAAACATTCCCGTACGTCGTTTCTTATTGTCTTTCAAGGAATTTGCTAAAAAAAAATTAATTCACGTTCCCATTAATACGCGAGCAAACTTTAAAAAAAAAGTCGTTAACAAAAAACCGAATCTTCGTACCCTTCTATGCAAGAAAATTCTCCCAAAAAAACATGCAAGTCGAAAACGTCTCGAATAAAAAAAAATTATACGAAATGATCCCGATTGAAAAAAAAAAAGACTGGGTATTTTATATCATTTTCGCGAACACACGCTATTTCAGACTTCACTTAATTATTCCAGAAGAAAGTGTATTTCATTTTATTTATACTTATTTTCGTATTTATTTATTTATTGCAAAATTCCGCTCCCCTCTTCTAAGGTATTCACTCAAGCTTATTGTTAAAATTTCATGTTCGTTCTCCTACCCTCTGCGCGGCGAATTTTATAAATGTACAGCGCATATACCACTATTTCGTTTTCGTATTTATCGTATCGCCTTTCTCAAAAGAAAAATCAACTCACGTCCGCATTCATTCGCAAGAAAATTTTAAGAAAATGAGAAATGCACGTAAACAGCTTTAACGTTCGTTCCACTATCCTCTGCGCGGCGAAGTTCATAAATGTACAGTGCATATAATTATTGATATTTCATTTTCGTATTTATGGTCATATACCGCGTTTCTTAAAAAAAAAAATTAACTCACGTCTACACTCCTGCGCAAAAAAATTTAAAATAAGAAATTTGACACGTCGAAAACTGCTAACACCGAAAAAAATCAATATTGACGACTGATGTAAGGTAAAATGTACAAACAATTGTAAAAAACCTCTCGCAGAAAAAAAAAAATTTCGAAACAATGCAGGACTTAGAAGCATCTCCATACACGATTACAAATTTGACACGTCCAAAACTGCTAACACCGAAAAAAAATCAATATTAACGACTGACGTAAGGTAAAATGTACAATAGTAAAAAACCTCTCGCAAAAAAAAAAAAAATTTCGAAACAATGCAGGACTTAGAAGCATCTCCGTACGCGATTACAAATTTGACACGTCCAAAACTGCTAACACCAAAAAAAAATCAATATTGACGACTGATGTAAGATAAAATGTACAATTGTAAAAAACCTCTCGCAAAAAAAAAAAAATTCGAAACAATGCAGGACTCGGAAGCATCTCCGTACGCGCGAAATATTACTACGAACCCAAATTCGATTCAAAAAGCAAATTCCACAAAGACAAATTCTTCCCCCTTCCTTCAATCTATAAGTAGGTATTACTTGAAGTAGCACAATGCACTTTACTTATGCGAGAGTTTCGCAAATTGTACAAAATGTTTCTATATAAAATGTAACTATGTTCATTGATCACTTTTCCTATACATTTGTTTACTTTATCTTTGTTTGTTGAATTATATACGAATATGTTACTATGCTTATGCGAGAGTTTCGCAAATTGTACAAAATGTTTCTTTACATAAGATGTAACTATGTTCATTGATCACTTTTCCTATACATTTGTTTACTTTATCTTTGTTTGTTGAATAATATACCAATATGTTACAGTCTTCAATATCGCATTACTTTTCGAAACCCTCATACGTACTATAACATTGATACATTGGCTGAAAACTATTCTTCAACTTACGCGCAATTCACAACAAAATGATTCACCCTAACCAATTGCAAATTCAATACTAATACATAAATTCTTCGACATAAAAATTTCTATGTACTTCAAAATAAAAAATTAAATATTACATTTGGCAACGTCTACTGCACCGCCAAACTGAACCTCAATACGTACGATTATTTATACGAAAACAAACTGCAACTTGCACACGCTCCAACCAACTTCACTTTCAAAGGATATTAATGCTGAAACACTTCCTACCAAAATATTTCTTGCTAAAATATGAAAGTGTGCATTCTCATTCTCCGTAACCTTACATTGCACCAATTGTTATAATGTTGTACATGAGGTAACCGGTACACAGTGCACACGCACGCAATGTCTACATATACAATTGATTTCAGGAATTATATGCAATACATAATACGCCTTTTAAATACTTATCAAAAACGTTCAAACCAAATCGCATACATAACCATTCCAACGAAAAAAGCAAGCCTCATTTACCCGCATGAACTTGAGTTCTAAATAGGTACGCATTTACTCGCACCTCTTAATCGATAACGACATAGGATCGCAACACTACAATCGCTGGTCAAATAACTATATTCTGCCACCTTTTCACAGGGAATGAACCACCCCACCACCCCTCCCACACTTCCACCAACTTTATACAAGCGTCATCACCATTCAACTATGCACAACCTTCGGAACACTGATAATTTATTTGCAATGCGAATAAATGAATATTCCCATTACGTACCACACAGTGAAAATAGTTAAAACCTGCTGCAACAACCGATCGATCGAAAACGTTACGTTATCGAACGGTCCCATATAATTCGGAAATTACCAATGTGTATCACTATTCACCACAACTAATCACTACGCAGGTAAATTAATTTCACTTAAATTTACATCACTATTTGAAACTGAAATTTTTTCACTCCTTTCAGAATACCTTTAACATTTTCTTCGCCTGCTAAACTACTTCAACGTTAGTGTTGCAAATTAGCGAAATCACTTCACCCCGTCCATCACTACTCACCCCAACTATTCACTACGCAGGTAAATTAATTTCACTAAAATTTACATCACTATTTGGAACTGAAATTTCTTCACTCCTTTCAGAATACCTTTGAAATTTTTTTCGCCTGCTAAACTACTTCAACGTTAGTGTCGTAAATTAGCGAAACCACTTCACCCCGTCCAGCATTACTCACCACAACTATTCAGTGCGCAGGTAAATTCATTTCACTTAAATTTACAACATTACTCCAAAACAAGTGCACTTACTTCATTCGCAATACAACACCGTACACACTTCAGAGAATACCTACGTTTAAAATTTTCGTCGGCTGACAAATCAGTAACATTTTTCAACCGCGATTCGTTTAATTTATTCGCAATTGAAACTACTCTACCCCTTTCACAATACCTTTAGAATTCTCTTCACCTCCAATTACTTCACTGTTGGTGTCGCAAACTACCGAAATCACTTTACTCCCGTACCATTATTCACCCCACTATTCAGAAAGCAGGTAAATTAATTTCACTTAAATTCACACTACTATAACACACGTGTACGCCTGATTGACGATAAACTACGTTGCATCCCGCGATAAGTTCACTTACGTTACTCCTTCATTAAAAACATATGCGCCACCCACTTCACGTATCCCAAATTGCAGGGGAAAAAAATACACAAGTATATTCAATGTTCAACAATTCGTTACTACACCTACACTATACATATTGCAATTACCACTCAACAATACCTACCCTTACCGCACTGCGACAAAAATATTAAATTGACACCTTTGCTACACCATTCATTTAACAAAACTCATTCCTGCTTCAATTACCTCCCATACACCTTACCAAAAACCTTACACAATTATGCAAATAACCACTCTTCATTGAAATTTACATACATTTCCCTTACACCATACTCCGTTCCATAAAAAAAAAAATTCTTCGATAATTCCTTGCCCTTCTTCGTGACACGTAACACTACCAAAACGAAACGGCAACTACAATGTACCTCATTATCATAACCCCATCATTTTATCAAAAAAGCAGGTACCAAAATTCATCGCACAAATATTTTATTCATTTTATATAATAAGAACCAATTGAAATGCATTCGAAAATTTCATTGCGGATAGAATACGCAGTAAGTATATTTAATTTGTACATACACTCATCACCTAAATACTCTCCACCTACCTGCAGAAAATGAAACAAAAC
Source organism: Paracoccus marginatus (assembly GCA_900065295.1). Classification (NCBI taxonomy): domain Eukaryota; kingdom Metazoa; phylum Arthropoda; class Insecta; order Hemiptera; family Pseudococcidae; genus Paracoccus; species Paracoccus marginatus. Next base: position 8,486 of record FIZT01051149.1, read on the forward strand.
AAAACTACGCTAAACTTATACCCAAAAAATTCTTCTACGCCACACCATCCCTCACAATCGCAAAATACGCGCTAACATCACCGTTCAGTAACCACTGCGTCCATCCCCGTCACACCGAACTCACCCCATCCCTCCACCCGCCGTACAACCATTCCGCACACCACGTCGAAACAGTTGCCTACACCCACTGACGCGGGGTTTCCACATCAAGCAACACAGCAACGACGAAGCACATCACTTCCACACCTATGTACACAGCCTATCACACCGCAATATGCGAAACTATCCCTTGCCTACTAATTCCGCTCCACAGTGATGGCAACAATTTGATAGGTAAAAAACAAAACAAAATTTTGTGTGAACATATATTCATTATAAACAAAACTTCATTCAGAATTTTTGATGCAAAATTCCCTACTCTTTAAAATAATTAAAAATCATCTTTTCTCAAAAATCAACCATTTCAATCATAAATTTAATAGTGATTGGCATTAATCCATTACTTCAAATAACCCATTAATCTATTTCTTCAAATTTTAAAAAAATCAAATCCATTAGTGATCCAAAAATTATCGACTATTCATCCACAAATAATTCATTAATCCATTAAACATCAATTATTTCCAAGTCTCCTTTCATGACTTATGATGACTCTGCCAATCATTGAATTCACTTTTCTCATACAAAATTCACCATACACCAACTTTCCTAATATTACTTCTTTCTCTAAACCCCTTCGCGTTGCCTGTAAAGCTGAAAACAATCACTTTTCGCATTTTTTTTTCCTTTTATTTAACCAAATATTGATCTAATAATTCACATTACTCCCGAAAAAAAATTCTGAACAATTCAAAACTGAATACATTTTAAAACCATCACAAATTTTCAGACTCCCTAATTATACTAAAATTACGCTTTTTTGCCAAAAAAAAAAAAAAAATAAGAATCCATTATTCTCCAACAATAATTCACTAATCACTTTTGAAAAATCAAAATAGACCATTATTTGGGAAGCGATTAGAAAAAAAAACCATTAATGCATTACAATCCACTATGCGCCCACAACTGAAGTTTAAAAAACCCTCATTTATAATCCATTTCTCCCACATTTCCAACTCTCCACTTCTTCCCAAAAGTGAAAACGAAAATGCACGAACCATGTAACACATTGCTGACGCGAAAAATGTCGAACAATTACGAATATTTCTCCGTCTGGCAGAATTACGATCATTTCCCCAAAACCTCTGTACCTACATAAATACATACTTAAGATAATTGTGCATGCATGATTTTATATACAATGTACACCTCCTTCTTCATAGCAACCGCACTTCCACACCGCCATTTCACCACTATGCCGAAAAAAAGAAAACAAAACATTGGAAGAACAACTTTCAAAATTAAACGCCAAAAAACAACTAGGCGCAACGCGAATAATGATCCGCACATCCCTGCAATCATTCCTTCCACCGCGCCACAAAGATGGACAAACACTTATAAATCAGCTTTCAATTACAACAAAAACTTTCAATACGATAAAGATACGAAAGTATCCATCTCACAAATGAACAAAATATGTCAACACTGCAACGCAAAACTATGGGAAGATGAAGCTAACGGTATGTGCTGCGCCAATGGAAAAATCGTATTGGAAAAAAATTTCTTATGCGACGCTCCTCAACCCCTCCGCTCACTTATAGACGGCACCCACCCTTCTTCCACCCACTTCTTAAAAGAAATTACCAAATACAACGCCATTTTCCAAATGACTTCGTTCGGAGCTGATGAAAAAATTGATGAAGGACACCCATCCGCTTTCAAAATAAAAGGACAAGTTTATCACCGAATTGGGAGCTTAATTCCAGAAACAAACGATACACCTAAATACCTGCAAATATATTTCGTCAACAACGATGAAGAATTAAACATCAGAAATGGAATTATTCCAAACATGGATCGAAATCTAATCGAACAATTACAAACTATGTTTCATCAACACAACTCATATATAAATGCGCTAAAATATAATCTGCAAAAAGAAATTGCAAACATAAAAAATTTAAAGATAGTAATCCACGCTAACAGAACCCCAAATGGACAACACCCACGTAGATACAACGCTCCAATCAGAAACGATGTCGGAATAATAATTACAAATGAGGAATATGACAAACGGGACATTATTATATGCGGTCAAGATAACGTTCTAAAAAGAATTTGCGAAACCCACAAATCCTATGATCCCCTGCAATATCCCATACTGCTCCCCACAGGAAATGATGGATACTCCATAGATATTAAGCAACAACATTCCGATAGAAAAGTATCGGCATTGCGCTACTACGCCTACCAATTGATGATTGATGCTAATGAAAATAAAATATTGCACTTCTGCAAAAAATTATTTAACCAATTCACAGTTGATATGTATGCAAAAATTGAATCAGAACGTTTACTATTCGTTAGGCTCAATCAAGCGCAACTACGAGCGGAGCAGTATATACATCTGCAAGACGCTATATTGAATGAAGAAAACATTTGGGAGGTTGGCCAATTAGTCATACTGCCATCTACATTCACCGGTAGTCCGCGCTACATGCACGAAAAAACTCAAGACGCCATGATGTATGTGCGAAAATTCGGGAGACCAGATTTATTTATAACAATGACCTGCAATCCAAAATGGGAAGAAATTTCAGAACTCCTGCACAGCGGACAAACCTCAAACGACCGCCACGATATTATAGCGAGGGTCTTCAATTTAAAAGTCAAAAAATTAATCAAATTACTAACCAAACACGAAATCTATGGAAGAATATCCGCATATATGTACACCATTGAATGGCAGAAAAGAGGCCTGCCGCATGTCCACATCCTCCTCTGGTTGCAAAACAAAATACGCCCCGACGAAGTTGATTCAATAATTAGCGCTGAAATTCCAGATAAAAATACCGACCCAACCTTACATGAATTGGTCACTACTATGATGATCCATGGTCCTTGCGGACAATTGAATCATAAATCACCATGTATGGAAAACAACAGATGTACTAAATCTTACCCTAAAGAATTTAGAAACTTTACACTAAACAGCGAAGATGGATATCCCAAATACAAACGAAGAAGCCCCAAAGATGGCGGCCATACATTTGAAAAAAATATTGAAACAAATACCAACGCTACCAACCATGACAGCATTACAATCGACAACCGCTGGGTTGTACCTTATTCCCCCTTGCTCTTGAAGGCATTCAAAGCCCACATTAATGTTGAATATTGCCACTCCATCAAAGCAATCAAATACATCTGCAAGTACATCAATAAGGGCAACGACCAAGCTATTTACACAATTGAAAACAAGTACGACGAAATAAAAAAATACCAAAATGGAAGATATATCAGCACAAACGAGGCAATTTGGAGAACCCTAGAATTCAATATCCACCAAAGATACCCCACCGTACAACACTTAGCAGTTCACCTGGAAAATGGACAAAGAGTATATTATACTAAACAAAATGCAATGCAAAAAATTACCTCACCTACAAAAACAACGTTAACAGAATTCTTTGAATTATGTAAAAACGACGAATTCGCAAAAACACTACTATACGAAGAAGTACCCTCCTTCTACACATGGGATCAAACAAAACGCAAATTCAATAGAAGAAAACAAGGCAAATGTGATCCGAACAATCCTGAAATTAAATCCACCGACGCAATTGGAAGAATTTATACCATTCATCCCAGGCAACAAGAATGCTTCTATTTAAGAATGCTGCTATGTAAAATAAAAGGACCGACTTCTTACGATGATTTGAAAACAGCCCACAACACCAAATACGACACCTTCAAACAAACGTGCGAAGCGTATGGATTTATTACAAACGACAATGAATGGGAAGAAACATTAAAAGACGCCGCCATAAGTCAAAATCCATACAAATTAAGAGAACTATTTGCAACCATGCTCATCTTCTGTGAAATTACAAATCCAGTTGATTTATGGAATAAGTTTAAAGATGACTTATCTGCAGATTACATTTATAAACAAAAAAAAATACATCCAGAACAAGACATCAATTACAAAGATATTATCTACAAAAACGTATTATTGGAAATACAAGAACACTTATTGACACAAAACAACACCACCTTGCTGGATTACGGATTCCATAACATTACGGACTCAAGCACCGACTTATCTCAAAAATTGTATATGAATGAACTCAATTACAATACCATGCAACTAAAACATTACATAGATGAAAACGAGCCTAAACTTAACAAAGACCAAAAAATTACATACAAAAAAGTTATTCAAAGTGTCGAAAATCAAGAAGGCAAAACATTTTTCTTGGACGCGCCCGGTGGTACAGGAAAAACCTTTCTCATAAACCTCATATCTGCCACATTGAGATATAAAAAAAATATATGCCTAACTGTTGCATCTTCCGGGATTGCATCAACACTGCTTCACGGCGGCAAAACCGCTCACTCAATGTTCAAATTACCACTAGATATTAATAACAAACCAGATGCCAACTGCAACATAAACAAAAACTCGCAAGAAGCTAAACTACTAAAAGAATGTCGACTAATTGTTTGGGACGAAAGTACAATGGCCCATAAAAACAGTATTGATGCACTAAACCGCACTATAAAGGATATCAAAAACACGGATGCCCAAATGGGTGGTATAACTACGCTACTAGCTGGCGACTTCAGGCAAACACTACCCATCATTCCACAAGGAACAAAATGTGATGAAATAAACTCGACAATCAAAAAATCCACAATATGGAACCAAATCAACTATCTCTCTTTACAACAAAACATGAGAGTTTCCATACACAACACAGCTGAAGGAGAAAACTTTTCGAAACTGTTGCTAAGCATTGGAAACGGAGATATAAACGAAAATGAACAACAAATCGACATTCAAAACACAATCGGATAATTCGTACCTACGGAACAAAAACTCATCGATATCATTTATCCAAACATTCACACAATAAGCATTCAAACATCAAGCCAATGGCTATGTGAACGTATAATACTCGCAACAACTAACGATATCGTGGACGACATCAACAATCAAATAACTCAATTAATTCCCACCACCGAACACACTTACTACTCCATTGACTCATGCATCGATGAAGAACAAGCGGTACACTTCCCCATCGAATTTTTAAACTCTCTGCGAATACCAGGATTGCCAAATCATAAACTCACTTTAAAACTTGGAATGCCCATCATACTCCTAAGAAATATAAATACGCCCAAATTATGCAATGGGACTAGACTTCAAATCATAAATTTGAAAAATAAAATTATTGAAGCAAAAATTATCACCGGCCAAGCTATTGGCGAAATTGTATACATACCGCGAATACCGTTGCAACCCACAAATCACATCATTCCCTTCAAAAGACTACAATTCCCCATCAAGCCCGCATTCGCAATGACCATCAACAAATCCCAAGGACAAACACTAACAACAGTTGGAATAAACCTGAGAGAAAATTGCTTCTCCCACGGCCAATTCTACGTCGCCTGCTCTCGAGTGAGCGTACGCGAAAATATCTACATTCACTCGATGCACGGAAAAGCCAATAACATAGTTTACAAAGAAGTACTGCAAAACTAACAACAAAACATTAAATCACATCATTCGTTTTCAAGGAAATTCAATGCAGAACCAAGCGCTACTCCATAATCATAAACCAACACATCCAACACAATTCATAATGTAAAAAAAAAAAAAAAATTACAAATTAATCATAAAGAAATTAGGAAATTCAAGAACCTGTGAAACACAAAACCAATTAAATATCACACAAGAAAAAAAAAAACCTAGGAAACTCCACAATCCATCAAGCACTACAAACGTCAACAAAAACACAAAAAAAAATTCAATCGGACTTTATATTTTCTATTGAGGAAATTCTGGGACTTAAGGAAATTCTGGGACCCAACGACAGCTACCTCCACGCGGTGAGTCCTGGATCATTATTGATAATGAACTAAACGCTGTCCAACTAACCTCCGCCTTCCCACCATATTCACTATGACATATAATGAAACACCCATGACCACTCTGGCCCGTCCAACGGACGGGTAGTGCATCTAGTTCATTATAAATATCACAGAAACTTTGAAAATGTATCAAAACTCAATTTTTGAACAAATTTTTCTAATTTGAAAAGAAAAAAATCGCATACCATAACCTCTCCGCTCGAACGCCGCCCACATATTACCAAACTATTGATAGATATTTTCCAAAACACATCACCATCTGTTCGCATAAATGATCATTGAGCAATTGAGCATCCACACTGTAATCCTATCGATAGGTAACTTAATAAATAAATAATAACTAACGGGTTTTGTGGGTTATGTTTGCTTTGCAGGTTATGTAGACGGAGACATAACCGAGTCGATGATGATTCAACCCACAAAACCCGTCCGCAACGAAGTGGACAACAGATCAGCGAACCTACCAAAGCAAGAAAATTCGCTACCAAAAACATCAGGTACCTATTTTTAAACACGTCTTTAAAAACCAAAAAATAATCATTATCAGAAAGGTAGAAAAAAAATAAATACGATACTCCGTCGTAGGTAGGTAGGTAGGTATAGGTACAAATACGTGTAGGTATTTTCGATATCGCTAGACAACACGATTTGGTAAAATTAATAATCCTTCGAGACAACAACAGATTTATCAACACAGTTCGGATTCGGATTACGGGGTAATTTCGTCAAACATCACAAAAGCGATACAATTATTGGGGGATTCTATACGCTTCGTACGTCATTCATTCGCGATGAAATACCTTTATGTGTAAATAAAGTACCTATTCAATCGGCTTGTATAATGTACAAATACGTAGGTACTATTACACAAGGTAGAATTAAATCATCATCGTTTGTGTATTTTAATTCGTAGCAATAATTTCGAACGAAGAAACCCAACCAGAGTGGTGGCTTTTTTCAGCCAAAAATTCATCGTAAACGATAACGATATCGAGAAAAAACAACAATGGTTCAATTTCCCGGCCTAATGTACCGTTTCGACTTTCGATGCACAAACATCGTTGAAATTATACCTTGAGCCTAATTAATGCGCAAATATAAAATAGGTAAATACAAAGCCTACATCTGGAGAAAACTTTAAGCGTTCACCATTTGCATATTATTTAGCAAAAAAATATATATATATATATTTATACTATTCGTTATAAAGTTTAAACAGGGCGAAAAAGTTTCAACATAGAAAAGTACTTTCGATGTTATAATATTAATAAATAAAAATCCTATTAAAGAAGCGTTAATAAATTTCAAATTGTAAGAAAATTTCGAACTCCGTTTAAATATTAGTTCGCGCATAAATTACACCTACATCTCTTTCTCTTTTGAGAATTACCATTTGTTGGAATTTTTCGAAATAATTACCAGACTTTATTCAATTTCGACAGACGGTATAAATAGTAAATAATCTATCTGCTTTTTTACCCTCCTCGTAGGTATACTTTGTATAGTTAACTTTCTCAAATGAACAACAATATGTAGGTATACAAAATGATAGGATAGGTAAGTAAAGTAGGTACATACACTTCCGACGACGATGGAGTACGCGTACGTATAATTCCATGAATAATCAAAACACATAAGCCGTTTGTTTTTCAAAGTTAACACGTCACATGCCTAATAAAATGTCGTTCAAGCTCAACACTACATATACTACACTTTCTTATGTGTAATAATCTCGGGAAATGTCGTCGGCGGCGTCTCTCGTAATGGCTTAAAATTAAGATTTCAACTTCTCAAAGCGTATCGCTACGCCGAGAATGTAAGGAGTAGGCAACCTACTCGACACCGTTTTTTTTAGCCCCTTTTTCAACTCATTTATGCAACTGTTACAACTCTACATATATGAGCAGACTTATTCCACTCTTGGCGAATTAATGGGGAAGTAGAATTGCCTAATATGACGCCTAGTTTTTGAATATTGACGGCGAACAGCTTAGGCAACATATTCGACGTTTAAAAAAATTTCGTCAAGGGTGAAATTCGAAGACAGAAAAATTAAACCAAAAGTTTTCAATAAAAAATTGTTTCTTTATATGTAGAAAAACAAAACCCAAAAAATTAAATTTAAAATAAGACCTCTTGAAAAAAAAACATAAAGTTGTCTAAAAACATCTTAATTTTCTACAACAATAATTTACAGATTTGGCAACAATAAGTATTACCTACCTACAGATTAAAGTGACCAAAAACATTATTCCATTTTTTCCTGAGCACAGCGCAGCGTTTCCAAAAAAAAGTTCACACAGTTTTTTCAAAAAAAAAACAATCAAAACAAAACTGCCTAATTCAAGATGAACAGATAATTTTCACCAAAATTCAAAAAAAAATTGTTCCAACATAAATTCTACGCCACAAAATCAACTTGATTTTATTTTTCGAATCGTGTTTTTAAAAAAATTTAATTTAGAAAAAAAAAAAACAGTAAAATTTTCAAAACACCATTAGATAAAGATAGTTTTCAATAGAATTTGCAAAATCGTTTTGAACAAAAATCTAAATTCTAAACAAATTGATTTTACAACATTGGCAAAAAAAAAAAAATATTTTACACAAAATTTTTGAAAAATTTTCTAAAAACATTGTTTTCGACTGAATTTTGAAAAAAAAAAAAATAATTCAGAAAGAATTATCAATTTTTTCCACTTATTTTAAAAATTTTTCAAAAACTTTCTCAAAATGGGAATCGTTTTTAGGAAAATTTTCTCGAATAATTTTCCACATAAGAATCCTTCAATTTCGGAAGAATCGAAAAAAATTATTTTGACTAAAGCTGCAAAAATTATATTAGTATCAAAAGATTTTCAGAAAAATTCGGGGGGAAAAATGCAATTTCAAGTTTCAACAAAAGTAAGAAAATTATTATGATAGATAACAAAAGATTTGGGTATAACTGCACAAGAGTTGTAAAGAGCAAATATTTCGGTTGGATTTCTCGTACCTTCATCGGAGCTTAGTTGGATCAAATTCAAAAATATTCGTTTTCAAAAAAATTTTGAAGAATTTTCGTTCCAGAAATTTCTTTTTTTTTGAAGCGAAGCTTATTTACATGGGTTCTGGGATGGGTGTTAAGATTGAAAAAGTGAAACGCTTGAATGAAACATTATGGAAGTGAAACGTGACGCACCCCTTTTGCTCAATTTTTCCAAATTCAACAGTTTTAATTTGAACAATTGAGCTTTTTGAAAATTGAACAATTAACGCCAGTTTGACCATTTGGAAAGTTTGACTATTTTGGGACGATTATGGGAATTTGAATGTAACTGAATTTCGAAAAAATTACAATTTTGAACAATTAACCAATTCTTGAAAATTTAACAGTTCTAACAATTTTCCAAAAATGTCAATTTTTTGAAAATTGTTAACGTTGAAGAATTTCAAAATTTCTAAAAAATTTATAGTTTTCGGTTTGACAATTTTGAAAATCTTGACAGGTTTGGAAAATTCGTCAATTCTGAAAATTTTTGAAAATTTTCCTATTTTGGACGATTAAGCGATTTTGGAAAATTTGGCAATTCTGAAAATTTTGATGGTTTTGAAAAATTTGAACTTTTTGAAGAATTTGGGCAATTTTTCAAAAATCGATTTTTCAAAATTAAAAATTTTACAATTTTGAACAATATTCACTTGCAATTTTCCAAAACTGTCAATTTTTAAAAATTGCTGAATTGTCTAAAATTGTAAAAATATTTTACCATTTTCTTGACTCAAAAAATCGCTTTGAATGAAATTTTAAAGAGATTTTCATTTCAAAAGAATTTTTTGAAAATTCATTTCGAGTATTTTCGAAACATTTGGCTTGAGCACATCCAATTTTCAGAATCAAGCAACATTTTTTCAGTAAAACTATTTTTTCAATTAAAAAAAAGCCAAAACTCTCACCAAAAATAAAATTTTAAAAATTCTATTCGCACGACGAAAAATCTCAGAGATTTTTCCTGACTCGTGTCGAACTACCAAAAAGTGACACTTGATGATCGTATAAATTGCCTTTGAAAAGCTGGACTACGTACATAAAAAAGAAACCTTGACGAAAAAACCACTCGAAACAAATATTTGGATTAAAATTCCGGTCGACGAACAAATTGAACAATTGAAGGGAAAGAAAAAATTATCATCCTAAAGACGGTTTGTTTATTAGCGTAAAATATGCGATTTACAACGAAGTCGAGCTTATTTTATGGAAAGCCGCAATCCTCAAGAGGACCATGTTGTAAAAAGAAACGGAGAATATAAAAAAAGAAAAAAAAAACTATGGTATAGAAAATTCAGGTTGCGTAAAGCACCGAAGTAGGGTGAACTGGCGAGAAGAGTGGAAAAAGAAAAGCGATGCTGATGAGAGCGAGAGCCTAGCGCGGGTCTATAACGAGACGTACAACGTAAAAAAAATAAATAAAAAAAAAATTCGAAAAAATTCGAAACGGTGTGGAGCGTGCGGGGGGGGGCGAATTAAAAGTGTGAACGAATTAAATAACGCTGAATGATGTTGATCCATGCGCGGTAAATTATTAAAAGTTATAAGAGCGGAATTCCATATTATTCTTTTGTATTTAGATATCAGGAATTCGCGGTGATTTAAGACGGATAAAGCAGAAAATCAACTTTAATATTTATGAAGTATAGTTTTAAAAGCAATAAAATATCTAAAATGCGGCTGTGTAAACTTTTATCCATTATAAAGTTGCATTAAGAAGAGTTTCAAGATCAAAATGATAATGGGAAATTCGCTTTTCCGTTTTTCAAACGGCCCGGTATTTCGTTTCTATCTTTCTCACGCTTTTGTCCTTCCATTTGTATTTTCAACGGCTACACTCGTTCGCCACCTCCGCCTTGCTCGCTTCTTCGCAACTCTTCGGCTAATGGATTTTTTAACTCTTTTTTTTCTATCTGTTGTGTAATGGGCCCATTAACTTTCTGTACAAAGATCGCCAACGAGTTGAGTATCGTTTTAAACACAGAAGGCGAGGGTTGAGGGATGCCCCGCCACCAAACGTCTTGGAAATATAACTTCGCTACGGTACCGGGTGCTGCTGACCAATCGAACCAATCCGTCAATATTTATGAGCTCGCTGGATAGTGGATACAGGTCGTGAAATATTAATGAGAGATGATGAGAAAGACGTACATGCCAATTATTCTCCATCTCGGCGAGTTTCCTCCGTAATGCAGCTCGCAATGAAACATAAATTAGCTCTTATCTGTAGATTAATAATTAATAAAATTGTAACGTTTTTATTAAGCAGCGTTTTTTTTTTATTATTCGCTCTTTCAAAATCCCAACACCTCGATGATTTATCGAGATTAAATTTTAGCTGAAATTGACATCCGAATCGGAAAACTGATACGGTTTCATTGTAGTCGCGAATTCGCCGAGATTATAATTTAAAAAGTTATACGCTTTATGAACTGTCTATAAAAAGTAAAAGTTTGATTTGTTTTCGAAATGAGAGACCGAAAGAGTTGAATTTTCGTACCCTCCTTTTTTTTACTCGTCCAACTTTTCATTTTTTTTTCTTTTTTTTTCGCAGTCGGTTAAGAAGTTCATTAATTTTACCATTCGAACAGAGACCAGCCAAGTATATTCTGCAGATTTTTAGGAATCTATATTTTTGTTAATCAGGGGTTCGTAAAGGAATTTTTTTAGAGCAAAAAACTGCCCTGAGATTGACAGCTTACTTCGGTTCTGCTGACTTGGAGCTTGAAAAAAAAATATATCCTCAACATATTTGTATGTATTATAGGTAGACCGACGACTTAGCCTCAGAAGAAGAGTAGATCTCGTCTAGTACACGTAATAGTATATTACGGTACCGCAGGTACCTATAGCTACCTACATCTAGCAACATAAATAATTCATCTACTGTCAGCTATATTATCATAATGCGAAACGTTTGTTCTGCATAGAATGTAGGTATGCGTACCTACGTATATGTAGATAATGCTGTCCTAACTGGAGTATGGCTTTATGAAAGGGAGACGCAACTGTAGGAAGGGAGTAAGAAAGAAAAACGTAGGTGTAGGTAGGCGAAAAGCTAGAGTTTTCTGTACACATAAATACATGGGGGTACGTGAAAGTGTATACATATTATTACATATGCTTCCACATGACCATTTTGACTGTTATGCTATTATTCTTGGAGAGTAGTTTCTTCCATCGGTCTACTCTATCCCTTTTTTTTTCTACTTTTCACGCCTTCATACGCGACATTGTTTCTCGCTGCAAATGCTGCTGGTTCAAGAATATAATATGAAAAATGAACATCTTAAAGCGAACCATTTTGTCATTCATACCGAAGTCGAAAATTTAGACGGACTTTTACAAATGTATAGACCGTAGAGATGTGTGTGAGCTTTTATCATGCAAACTGAGAACAAAACTAGTTGATTTTTTTTCTTCCTTTTTTAAAACGATATTCTGTCTTGTTCACTTCATCTTTAGGCTCATTTTGAGAACGTGCTTCGGTGTCAACCACTCCCCCTCCCCCTCTCCCAGACAATATAGAGTATGAATACTGAATAGAAACAGAAGGCCAAGAACTTGCATCATTTCACCAATTTTTAATTTTCCTGCTCCTTCGAATTGCAGGATAGGCAAACCTATTGACGTGTTGCGCGCAGCCTGAATTATTTTTGGGGGATTACGATTATTTTAAGCATTGGAAGGAATGCCATACCCCGATTAAATAAGGTGGTTTAGCCTTAAAAACCCAAGTATCTTGACCACTCCTACCCCAAAATGTCAACCACGATGAGAAAAAATTTTAGACCTCTAGCGCAAGAATTTGAGGGGGTAATATGTATTTTTCTCATCAATTTTTTTCATTTTTTGCCAAATTTGAATAAGAAGAGCAAACAGATTTTTCAATTTTTTTTGGAGGGGGGGGGGGGGCAATTCTTCGCCGAGTTATGACGTTTTAAAAATCTTGAGCCGCCATTTCGAAAAAATGATCATAGCGACAATGGATTTTTTTGTCAAAAAGTGAGCTATTCATCACTAAATATACCATAAAAATTTCAAAAATTTTGTAATAAAAGAAGATTGTCAAAAAAAAATGAAAATTGATCACCCATAAAATTGAGCCCGAACAGATATGTCATATTTTCCACGACGCTCTCGTGGGAAGTACGGCGTTCACGGGCCTGCGACTTTTACATAAGTAGAAATCACAAAAACAAGAATGCTCAGATTCCATTCAAACTCAAGTAAGGTATTACTGAAGAGTTGAGAATTCCTCAAAAATAATTTCAGCACCCTACGACTCCAGGGGATTGACCCATGCTTTCTCAAAGTACGTTGTGAAATAATTTACTGCGTCCCCTGGAGTCGCATTCTTTCAATTCAGAAAATTTTTTTTTTTCAATTTTTTTTTGTGCGTTCTTTCTAAGCATGTTTTTCGTAAATTTGTTTTCTCATTTCGCACAAATACACATTTTTTAGATTTTTTCAAGAATATTTTATTTTTTCAAAAGTAATTTTTTTTGTGTTTTTTAATTTTTGCAACAATTTTCTTTTCATTTCAAACCAATATACTTATTTCGATTTGTTGAATAAATTTTTTCATTAAGAAAAGCATTTTCTTATTGTTAAGTACTGAAATGAAATTTATCTGAATTTTTTTTTCATCATTATTTCTTTTATTTCATTCAAGAGATTTCTTTAAACCCATTGCAATCGGAATGAATTTCAGTTACCGTTTCAATTCCAACTTTCTATCACTAAATTTTTTCTATTAAAAAAAGAAGCAATAAAACCTTTGAAGCTCTATGCCTTCTTTTTTCCTTCTCCCACACGATTTTAGGTATACTTCTCAACACAAAAAAAAAAAAATTGGAATAAAAGAAACACCTCTAGCAAAAAATCTGCATTGGCTACAAAATTTCTGTTTTATTCCTCGTTAAAATTTAAAAATATTCAGTACTTTACCGGCCTTGACAGTGACGTGTAGAGAGTTTCAGTTTTACCGGACATTTTTTTTGAAAGTTACCTACCACCACCCCCTTCAGGCTTCACCAATAAGAGCAAAAAAAAGCAATATGGGTATCAAAGTACCCGATTTCTTGTAGTGGTTGAATGAGCACGAGTCTTGAAATCAACAAGATGAAAAAATTCAAATTTGAAGTATCAATGTTTAAAAATCACCTATGGCAAGGAAAAATAACTTGATTTACCCTTTAAAAGGACTGAAAAAAAATAAAAAATTTTTAAATTAAAAAATTTTTAAACTTTTTATGATAAACCTATCTAGCGGTGGCATGGCGCGGCGTGGCCCGAGCAAAGCGAGGGCGAAAATTTTTCCATTTTTTCTTCAAAAATAGCGGAATTTTAGCTTTAAGAAGATAGTTTGAATAAATTTTTCAAAGCAATTTACCAGGGATGTCAAATTTTTTAACCTTCCAAAATTGAAAAACTGTTGAGAGAGCTCGATTTCGGCGCCAAATTCGAATTCTACGACCCAAAGGGTACCGGCGCATAAGATAGGTGAAAATGCCCTTGAGTTGAAATTCGAAACTAACCGATGGAATTTGGTTCTTATGGTCTGAAAACCACGTGGTAAAAATTTCAGCCCCCCACCCCTCTCCTACCATTAGTTATAAGGCAAAACGTTATTTTTTTCGACTTTCCCATTGAGAATTTTCATT
>FIZT01051155.1:0-14464 GCA_900065295.1 Paracoccus marginatus
AGTACCTACTTATTGCCCAAGTATCGTCTCGCTGACACCAAAAGGCATTTTCACCATTCTTACCCAGCTAGACCCTTTTCTCCATAATGAGAAGAAAAATCTGGTGTAGAAAATTCGTTGCGAATTGATTTTTTTCCTTCAGATTTTAACGTTTTGTTTTTAAATAGAATTTAAAAATGAAATTGTTTTCACCTAAAATTTCAAACTTGATGTTTCAAAAAAATTCCCATTCAATTCGATTTCAAACAAAATGTCAAAAATAGGAAAAAATTTCAATTTATTCGTAGACTCAAACAAAATTGATGAAAAATGAAAAATTTACTCTCAAACGGAATTTATTAAAAATTGAATTAATTTTTCCAATCATAATGTTTTTCGTTGAAAAAAAAAAAATCATCAAGAATTTTCCTTTCTCCGCTTGACACTGGATGTAAAAATTCTAGAAATTATGTATTTCAAAAATCAGTAGTTCTTATATCAATTCATCAAAATCGATAATTTCAATCAATTCATTCATCGAGATAAACACTTTTGACTAGATCAAAATTTTGAACGAATCGTCAAAAACTAAGAATTTCAACCATAAGTTCATCAAAATTAAAAATTTTGACCAATCCAAAATTTTGATCGAGTTACCAAAAATTGAATATTTTAGTCTATTCATCAAAACCAAAAATCTTGACCAATTCAGAATTTTGATTGTGCTATCGAAAATCAAAAACTTCAATCGATTCATCAAAATCCAAAATTTTGATAAAACTACCAAGAATTGACGGTCCAAGTCAATTGATCAAAATCAAAAATTTTGATCAATTTAGAATTTTGATTGAGTGGTGAGAAATCGAAGTCTTGATCAAATCGTCAAAAACTGACCAATTCAAGATTTTGATCAAATTATCAAAAATTGAAGATTTTAGTTTATTCATTAAAAGAAAACATTTTGGCCAATTCAGAATTTTGATTGTGTTACCAAAAATCAAAAATTTTAATCAATTAATCAAAATCAAAAATTTTGATTGAATTACTAAAAAAATTAACGATTTTAGTCTATTCATCAAAAATCAAAAATCTTGATCAGTTCAGAATTTTGATTGTGTTATCAAAAATTAAAAATTTCAATCGAATCATCAAGAATCCAAAATTTCAAATGATTCACAGAAATCAAACAATGACACAATTCGATCGTTTTCAATGATTCAATTTTTTGATCGATTTACCAAACTCGATAATTTTAATCTAATCGTCAAACTTGAAACTTTTAATCAAAAATCAAGTTTTGACCAATGCAAATTTTTGATAGATTTTTTTTTTTTAAATCACCAGGTTCAGTCAATCAAAATTTTGATGGAGTTATTAAAGATTGAAGATTTTTATCGATTCATCGAATTCCAAAATTTTGACTGGTTCAAAATTCAGATACCCATAGGTAATCATTGAAAATCTACGATTTTAGTCAATTTCCCATAATCAAAAATTGTTTCAATCGCCCAGTATAAAAAAAGATTAATAAAAAAAAATTGATTAAAAGTCAAATCAGTATTTTAACCCATTCGAATTTCAATCGGTTCATCTAAGTCAAAAATTTTGACCACTTTCAAATTTCGATCGAATTATCAAAATATGTAATATGAAAAATTCTACTAGATTAATTGAAATCGAAAAAGCAGTCTTCGGTGAGAACCATGCACTATTACTTACGTATCTTACTCACTTAACTACTTACGTAGGCACTTGTCTATCTAAAAATAACTACTGGACAATAAAACACCAGTGAAGAATTTGCAAAAACTTGCTCATCAACTATACTCTGGTATCTTTTAAAAAAATTTATCCAGCCATGTAAACTATTACTGCGTAGTAGGTAGACCGATAAAGAATTATACAATTTGCGCGCCTCCAAGGGAGAAACTGTGCCAACGAACCCTTCACAGTAGGCTGATTTTTACGTCATTCTAAAAATATCGCCAACTAACGCAACGTACACAATACACCCACCCACGTCAACGCAATTCACTGCGAATTATAATAGATACCGAGAGAGGAGAGAAATTCGAAGGTGTTTTTCGAAACAGACCGCACGCCAAGTCCTCTCGAAGCACCACGAGAAAACCACTTCCGAAATTATGAACGTGACGCGCGGCGAAAAAGAATTTGCAACTTTATTACCAGGTGGGGACGTATTAAAAACTTGCAAATGTTTGGTAATATAAAGGCGAAAACCTTGTACCTACCTATGTAGAATGTAGATGAAGTAAGTATCGCGTGCGTTGTCATTTGCGAAAATGATCCAGGCTGCTCATAGGCAGAAATCTTTGTTTATTCGTGGATCTGCACAGTCAGCCTCTCTTAAGATAATACATTGTTTTACGAATTATACGATCTCACGTATAGGTATTATGAAATTATGCTACGCCAAGCTGCATACATACAGTGAGACAAAATTTTCGAACGCTAGAAAAGTCGTCAAAACCCACTTTATATACTTATGGTATCGGATCGAATTAAATTTAAAAGCACGGTATTATGATCGCAACGCAAGTACCGAGAGTAGACAAGTACAGTGTATAGATATAGATATACTTTTCGTTGCCATCGCGTATTCAGGTGTCGAATTCGTCGAGTCTCAAATTACTTACCCATCCGATGGTTTGGAGTCTGACGAAAAAGCAAACAGTACCTACCCACATTAAAATTATATACCTAGATGGTATTGTATTGCGAATACTTTAATGCATTTTTCCATAAGTTGAAAAAGAAGGTTCAATACCTAGCTCACTAGGGCGCGGGAACCGGCAAAGGCAATGAAAAGGCGAGCTAATCGAACTACGAATTGTGAATCCGAAACGAACGAATTAATTGGGTATTTGTTTTGACGTGGGACTTGATGGCACGCCACGACCACCGGCCACGCTGTCGGGGCCCGAGTGACGATTGCAACAAACGTGATTTTCTATCGAGGAAAAAAATCAAACTCCAACAGGTGATGACGTCTTCAAAAGTTTTCGGTATCGTGAAAAGGAAAAGGTCAACTTTTTTCGCGAACTGTGAATTTCGCTTGTCGTATCACTTTGGTTTTTATTGCTGGGCAAGAAAATTTTTAGCCCAAAGTTGCAGCCTTATGTTCCATTACACGCCATACGCTCCTTCATCTCGTAGGTACCTACGTTGCGAGTTTTCTGCACGTGGGATTAGTGAATATGAAAACGACGACGCGACGAAAGAATTTAAAATTCCGCACGAATCGCTCGCGTATTTATTGACAAGTCAAGCCCATCAGCCAAGTAAGTGTATAAAGTGGCGCGATATTTTTAACAGGAAAAGTTTTCTTATTTGAATCATCACGTGGAAATGAAAAACCATAGCTGTTGCTGTTTGTTCTGAATAAGTTTTCATTCTCTTTTCACGTCCATATCGTATATATGTACGTCTACGTACTTATACCAACACGTAGTCGTATATACGTACGATGTACGTATAATATGTCATCGATACCGTCTATTAAAAGTAGGTATATCGATGTTTTGAACATTTTTTTGACGCAGTTACAAGACTGCCTTGCTCAACAGCTCTGGCTTGTTGATTTCCTATTTTTACACATATTATGACGCAAAGACTTTTGATTTATTCACGTAGTTGTACATTGTATGTAACAGGAAGACTTTTAATAAAAATACAAGTCGACGAAGCGACGCATAGCATATTGCTGCTCAGCCTTACCTATCTACTGCTTCATTTGTCAATAATATGTAGATGATTGCTTGGTGGCGAATGATGTTGGGTATTATTGAATCATATTCACGTTATCTGAAGCGTGCGTAATAACTTCCAAAAGATTTTTTTCCAATACCAAAAAAAAGTTCGCTCGATTTAACATGCATATTCGAAACAACTTTTTTCGATAATTCAAGCCAGGATTTGCGGAGGAAAAAATCCCGGAGTTTTCTAAAAAATTCTATTTTAAGACCATCATTATTTTCACAGTTCTTACCTTTTTATGATAAATCGATTAGGTAAAATTTTTGATTTTGATCAATCTCGTGTACTTTTATGAACATTGAGAGCTCAATGAAAATTTTAAATAGGCCAAATGCTGACGATTTCAAAGAATCGATCAAAATTTTCCTATTCTGATAAATGCATGTACCTATCTAGTGAAATTTTCGATTTTTTATAAATTAGTCAAAATGATTAATAAAACGAGTTTTTGATTTCGATAAATTAGTCAAAACTTTGAACTCGTAAAAAAATTTTGTTTTGACAAATCAATACCACATTTTTGATTTTGATCAAATCTTAGAATTTTTTCTGATTAATTTCAGAAAATCGATTTTAGTTTTCAATTTCAACAAATCGATCAAAATTTTGTTGAGTTAAAAGTTTCAATTTCGATAAATCGACTGAGATAAATCGATTGAGATATTCGACTTTAATAAAATCGACCAAACCTTTTGACTTTTGATCAATTGATTCCAGAATGCTGAATTGGTAAAAATTTTCGATTTCGATGAGTCATTTAGGCAAACCTCAAATTTTTCATAACGTCGGACTGTCGAGGTGTCGCGTCGATTGGTGGGACGTCAAACTAGGTCAGTCAGATGGAGAACTTCATGGGGAATGGGGCTATGTTGTCGAAAATCAATTTCCAACTTCAACGACCATGTTACTCGAATTTTGATTTGAAAACCGCTAATTTTTCGGAGCGTCTTATTGTCGAGATGTTGATTGGAGGGACGTCAAACTAAGTCAATTTGATGGAGTACCTCAAGAAGAAGGGTGCTACGTTGCCGAAAATCGGTTTCCAACTTCAACGACCATATTCGAATTTTGACTCTAAACCTCCAATTTTTTGGAACGTCTGACTGTCGAAGTGTCGACTTGAGGGGGCTTCAAATTAGGTCAGTTTGATGAAGTACTTCATGGGGAAGGGGGCTACGTTGCCAAAAAAAAATTATTTACCAACTTCAACGACCATATTCGAATTGTGACTCTAAACCTGCAATTTTTCAGAACGTCTGTTTGGGTAAATGTGAAACTAGGTCTGGTGGATAGAGTGCCTCAAGAGGGAAAGAGCTACGTTGCGTTTCAACCTCAACGACCATATTCGAATTTTTACTCTAAACCTTAAATTTTTCAGAACGTCGGACTGTCGAGGTGTCGATTGGTGGGACGGCAAACTAGGTCAGTTGGATGGAGTACTTCATGGGGAAGGGGGCTACGTTGTCGAGAATCAATTTTCAACTTGAATAGAACTTTCGACTTTTCAATTTTCATAAATATCCATTAAAATGTTCGATTCTGAGGAATTGTCTATTAAATCTTTGATTTCTAATAAATCAATCAAAATTTTGGATTAGTCAAAATGTTTGCTTTCAATGAATTGGTTAAAATTTAGGGTTCTGAAGTATTCATCAAAATTACTGATTTTGGCGAACCTTTTTCGGTCACAATTTTCGGTTTCGATGGGTTGATTGAAACTGTTGATTTTTGAAAATTTATCCACGTTTTTGATTTCGACAAATCGATTAGGTACCATTTTTGATATCGGTCAAATGGAAATTCCAATGCCGAATTCGGTTTCTACAGTTCAAATTACCCCCCTCCAGACACTTTTTGCAATAATTTTGGCAAACCATGAAAAATTGGATTTTTTGAATATTTTTTTCGGAAAATGCAGAGAAAAAAGCAGTTTTGCCAAAATGATCGTGAAAAGTGCGTGTCATGATTTTTTATAATTTTTTTTTTGGAAATTTGAGGTGTTGATGTAGAATAGGGGGGAGGGGGCTGGAATTTTGACGTCATTTAGCAATTTTTTTCACTTTCCCTCTCCAATTTTTCAAAAAAAAAAATCAAAATCAGGATTCCCTATAGATAAGATACCCTTTTAATTAACTGAAGTGAAATGTTTTCACAGAAAACCGCCAACAAGAAAAACATTCTCCGTCCAAAACAAATTCAACAGAGAGTTGAAAAAGAAGAAAAAAAATTCGCAACAGATTGATGAAAATAAAATAAAATAACTCGAATTCTTGCGCGCGAAAACGGTCATGCGACGACGTTAATCTTCATTGCGATGTCTAAACCATTATCACATTTCAAATTATCTTAGTTTTTCGGTCACTTCCTGGTTGTTTTTCTACACAGCGACAGAAGACGCGAGAGCCACGGGCGGGAGAGGTACGACGAGTCGCGAAACTCGGCGAAAGAAATAGGATATTGGCCGATGGTGGCCGTCAAAAGAAAAGGTGCGGATGGATTTTTTATCGCTGAAAAAAACCGCATCAACAACAATAAACAATTCGTATGTGGGTTTTTGGTGATCGGACGCGAGTGCGCAAGGCATTTGCCGGAGCCAGGTTAACAATCATTGGCAAGATATGATGGAAGTGAGGGCGCTGACGTCCATTAAAGAAAACAGTTATAAAAGAATGAAAGTGAGTCGCGATAATCATTGTACTTGATGCACGCAACAAGTGACAGACAACCGTCGCACCCTTAATTGCGGTTACAATTACGACTACCCGGAAATTATACTTTGCAGTGGTGTAAGTTTTTCACTATACGTATACTTTTTCCACTCTTTTTTTACGCTATTTTTTATTTTATTTTTTTCAGCACACGTTTATTCGTTTTGAGCGTTTTTCTTTTTTTTTCATTTCGTTTTTTTGTGCTTTTGAAATGCTTCTCGTCGTATACCGGCTTGCTTTTTTGAACTCAGGGATGCAGCATTTTCCCCAGATTTTTTCGTTTACTATTTCGCTCGAGTTTAGTGACTTTTCGTGTAAAACTGCGATTAAGATGTATTTGATGTGGCTTTTTCTCTTTCAAATGTCGATTTCGTGGTTGAAAAATAAGCTCCAGGAACGGTGTACTGCCAAAGATATACTTCACTGTGCTTGGTGACAATTGTCTCTTCGCGAAATTCAAAAAATTGAGCTCAGTTTAAAATTTATGAACGCGAGTAACTCGATCATGCTTTTCATTTTTAGCTTTTTAAGTGCCTGATGAATTTCAATTGCTGGATTTTCCGGGAAATCTCTCAAAACGATCTTTCTCCTAAAATGAGTGGGTCTTATTCGTAATTAGGCGTCAGTAGGGAAATCGTGAAATACACTTAGCCAATTTCGAAATGAAAATTTTAAATTTTAAAATCAAAACGAACATCTAAGTGTTACGAATGAACGAATCCTTGCTACACAAGTAAAGAATAGAATATATCTATTTATTTAAACCATTGAATCCAGTCATTGTACTGTCGGTGTGAAAAATTTCAATATTCAATTTTTCTTCAACTTTTCGCAGTCTTCTTTTCCAACAAACTGATGCAAATTGTTTTGAAAAATCCTGCATAATAGGAAACCTTTGAAAATCGACCAATTGTTTAAAGCTGCCACCAAATTGGCATTTTATAAATAAAATTATTCAACACGCACGTGTTATTCGCTTGAAAAGTTTCATTCTTAACTGAACCGATTGAAAAAAGAAAAATACGACGATGAAGGAAAAATTCGACCATATGATAAGTATTCCCTTTCGTTCCGACAGACTCGTACAAATATTCTCAGATTTGACAAATTCGTAGGTAGCGGATGAAAAAGCTCGAAAATGATGCAGACGTGTGTGACGGATTCATCTCGTCGGTAAAGTTTTGGCGAAAAATTATATAAACTTTACTCCAGAGAATACCTAATATGTCTAACTGCGAGCATTTTCTGATTAGTCGAAACGTTTTTAGTGGTTAATGAGGCGGGTGAAATGAAAATTACGTAAGAACGTCGTTGTGACGAAGTAAAAAAGTTGAAGTGGTTCTTACATTTTGCGTAAAACTGCCAAGTACCTACATGCGAATGTACGTAATAACGAATGTTGGGAAAACTTTTCCACGTAGGTACCATTACCGTAGGTATTTTAGGTGAGTTCGATTAAAATGGAAGTCAATTGAAAATGAACAGGTTTTATGAGGGAATCAGTTTTTTTTTTTTTTTTTTTTTGGAAAAATCTGTAACTTTTGAAAATTTTACATTTTTTCAATTTTTTTACAAAATGATTCAAAAATTTGAAAGCAAAATGATCTAAAATTTGTATTCTTTTTTAAAAGTTTGGTTTTCACAAAATTTTTAATTCCAAAAAAAATTCAATATTTTGGAAAACCATCATTTTTAAAAAATTTATAATTTTTATAAAAAACGTGGAAAACCTTTAAACATCCAAATATATATTCCAACTACGAGTATAAGCAAAAAAAATTGCTTTGATTTTCAACAAAATTTTCATTTTAAAAAATGAAGTTTCGAATTTCTAAAAAAAATTTTACGACAAAAAAAAATTTAAAATATTTAATTTTTAAAATATTTTTTTCAATTTTTGTGAACGTTTCCAGTTGACATTTTTTATTTATTCATTTATTTTTTTTAATATTCAAGTTCCAAGAAATATTGAAATTTTGGTTTCTATTTCCAAAGACTTGCAAATTCAAAAAAAAAAAATCAAGTTCTGATTTTTTAAAAACTGTTTATGAATTTCCGATGTGCTCGTGTGATTTGTAAAGGTACCGACCCACAAATTTTCACCGCTATACCTGCAGAAAGTTACACGACTCAAATGTTCCTTTAACGCACACACCTAAAAGACTGGATTTCCTCGAAGAGACTCAATAGTGACAAAAATTCACTCTCGCCCTTAACCACCTGGTTCTCCTACGACACCTTTCGTTCATTTTCACAACCCTATATGCGAGATTTTTCCTCAATTTTGATGCACTCACTGGTGTGAGAAACTGGCTAACCAGCTGCTTGCTTCTATCCATTGTCCACTCAGTTTGTAATTTATCCTCTGAGAAAATATGGTAACTATTATTTATAGTTACAGCGCAGCGCATCCTACTCGTATACTTACTCCGGTCTCGAGAGACATTGCGAATTTCAACTCGCAGTGAGAAGCATCTTCAACTTGAAATTGTTCAGATTACGAGAATACGGAGCTTAAATTTAGCAGATAATTGCGTCCGTACTTTATTCGAGTTGCTTAATTTTTCGTACCTTCGCGAGTACCACGGATTGCGAAATAATGCAAAAGTCGAGTACCGTATAAGGCATTTGAGAATTGCCATGTGCCGGCACACGAAAAATATACCTATACCTACCAAATTTGGTAAGTTTTTTACTCGAAAATTCCATCAACTAAATACACGCAAAATTATAGCATTACATACCTATTCCAATTTCGAGGTTAAAAGGGGTCGCGTATAATCGAATAAACAATCAGCGATGATTATTACGCTCTTAGGAATAATTTACATGGCTGCTCGTAGTCGATGAATTGGTTAATATCGATCTTTTATTTCACCTCGACTCTCGACCAAGTGCTCTCGAATCAAAAATAATACCCCAATCGTTCGCAAATTGTACCTAACCCAATTGAGTTCTCACATTGAAAAAATTCTAATGAAATCTAATGCGTAATTGATAAGTATACCGCTTACGTAATTCGTAATCGCCTACCAGCACCCATTATTGCGCTTAAAAATCCAACTTTGATCGGCTTGGGCAACCCCATAGGTACGTAGTGTTCATCGACATCACTCAATTAATAATTTAACATTCGATCAATTTAAACGCAATGAGACTCGAACGTTTTCTGGCTAGCGGCTTCAATTTACAAGAATACCTACCCGTCAATTCTGACAAAGATTTAATCGAGGATGAACGTTTGTTGGTTTTTTGCTTGTACTCGCGGATTTGCTCAATTATGCAAAGACGAAGAGGAAAGGGTTTAGTTTTTGCGAGGGTTTAAAAGTAGCGCAACGATTATCATTTCCTTCTACGTATATAGGTTGAGAAACGCTTACCTATCAGGTAACACTTTGTCGTCGCGTATTCGCCTTAATTCGATGAAACAGTAGCGAGAAGAGGACTGAGTATTTACGATGAATCTCGTATTTCGCGGTACTTATTTATTGTAGCACCGTATCGGTATTATAAAGGGCGGTCATAAATCAAATTAACAACATATTCTTAGAAATTGTTTACCAAAGAAAATTTCATCGCAAAAACGTCTTGTAAGGTGATACAAGTACAAGATATAGGAAGGCATAACGTGCTCGTGCCCATTTATTAACTTAACACCGGCACACATACATCCGTTGGTAGGTAGGTTAGGTACATAATATAATACTAAGACAATCACAGCAAATTCTATAGTACCATTGATTTAGGCTGTTGACTTATACTATACTCGTGTAGTATGTGTACTTACTTGGGTAACATTTTTCATCGTAACGCATCTCCCAGGGTAGGTATTGAATAGAATGTCGATGACGCCCACGGACAGATACGAAAAACGTACGCTGTATTAAAGCTACTGCAGGTTTTTTCCCCATTTCACTTCTCTCTTCAACATCAAAAAATACCACCACACCGCACCGCACCGCACCCTTGTGGAGGCAGACAGGGATACCTGATGCGGTAGCCGAATGTGTAATTTTTATGCAACACGCAGCACACGCGAGAGAAAGTCGCCGACTAAACGTATCGCCGCACTTCCTTCCCGACGCCGCGCCGCGTATCATACACGAGTATAATCGTGCAGGTTAGCATTTTAATGAGCTTGTACTTTTGAAACACTACGTGACAAATAATTTTCTCATCGGAACAAGTTGACGAAAATTTCATCTACGCCCACCTAAAAATAATAAGGAATGAAAGGATTGAGAAAATAATTTCAACAGGACCTTTGTCCCAGCACGTGTTCTTGACTATGCCTTACGGTTGAGGTTTGTTCAAACTTTCACTCCGTCGTTCTCTCCAACCTCTCTCTTAGCCGAAAAATGTTTCCTCCGATGACGGCGTTATTCCTTATATTTTGTAATATTTTCGAAAACATAGGGCGATCCCATACATCCACGGCCCACACCAACACGACCAATATCTTTTTGCTCAAAAGGTACAGTCCAGTCTGTACGGTGAATCGGCGGCCCTCAGTTGCGAGTTTGAATTTTTCTAGTGGAATCTTTATGGGGCCTATAAGACCAGAGGTGACGAAATTTTTAACTCGTTCGCTCTCCTCACCTCTTCTAGAGGTGAAGCATGGATTTTCTATGAAATTCCTATTTTCGTAGTTTTTACCCATTTCTTCAAAAATTTTCATGTGGGTGAAACACTTTCAAAAATGCGAAAAACCGATTTTTAACCCGTTTACCACCCTTAAATACGTCAATTTTGGCTAGAAAAAAATTTTCTCGTAAATATATCGTTAAACACGTATTCTCAACCGTTTGCCCAATTTTCATCGAAATTCATTTGTATTTGGCGATTTTTGGATACCTATGATTTGAACATTGGCGGGCCTAGCTTTTTTTCACAACAGAGCACAAAAGGCCGAACTTGGGCATAGCTGGCAGAAGGAACGAATAATTTTTTTCTGGAATGAAAGATGAGGGGCTATTCATTTTCATTTTTACAAATATTTAAATTTTTTCCATTTCTTATCAATTTTTTTAAAATTCTCACAAAATTTTTCATCATTGCAAAACTTTCCATTTTCGTAAAATTTTCCATTTTTATAGGATTTAAAAATTTTACAGAATTATCCATTTTTACAAAATTTTCTATTTCACAGAATTTTAAAATTTTGGAAAAACTTCCATTTTTACAAAATTCACCGTTTTCATAGAATTTAAAAAATTCTTCATTTTCATGCAATTTTCCATTTTCACAGAATTTTAAAATTTTCAGTTTTTCCAAAACGCTAGAAATTTATTAATGGTAATTCGAATTAGTTTGGGCCAAAAAAACTTTTAAAAAGGCCGGGTCCACTCAGACCCTCTCTTAGATCCACCCGTGGATTTAAATTTTGGTAGCGATAAAAAGTGGTCAAATAAAAAAAAAATAATTGCAGGGTAAAACTAACCCTAGATATTTATACCTTACAAACGATCGTTCTGCTTAAAGTTGGGAAAATTAAATTTTTGTCAATATTTTTTCTTACACGTGGAGTCGAACGTGGAGCTTTGAAAAATGGAAAAATACTGCCCCCCCCCCAAAAAAAAAGATTATGGCGAAAATGACGACGATTCTTTCAATAGACCATAGAGGTGACCACGTAAAAAAAGAATTGGAGGATCCAAGGCCAGATCTTGGTCAGGTTGACGTGGAATGAGCCAAGAAGCGAATGAGTGCCGCCTAGTTTCAGAATAAAATTACTCCTGTTGATTTTTATTTTTCTACCTGCTCTTATTTAAAATACCTGTTGAAAAAAAAACCAAAACAAAACAAAACAGGAAAAAGGTGAATTATTTGAGCAATACTTATCATCAAGTCAGAGAAGGGAGCTAAAAATTTCAAAGATTTATTTTCCCACCACTGACAACGATTCCGGAAGGATGAATGAATGAAAGACGAAAAATAACATTCCCACGTACGAGTATATAAAACGTACTTATACCTTGCACCTCCTTTCTACTTACGCGATAAAAGTATCGAAACGCTATAAAAGGACAAGAAATTATTATTAAAATCATAAATCGACGAGCATTCCGGAAAAATATCACAAACGTTACTTGGAAAAAAAAAAGTTATAACGATGGAAAGTTTCCATTGTTTCGTGTTCGCGTGTGTATTTTTTGTTGATTTGTCACATCGTCACCCTACCTATACAGAACGTTTCAACCACTGTTACACTTTCGATTTCGTAGAACTTTCTTATCACGTCGTATTCCTCGTTAAATAATTTACAACACGACGGACGATTTTACGAAAAAAAATGACTAATTTTTATAGCCGCATGTCTGTTTGGTGTCTGATGCGGTTTTTTCGTTACCTAAATAAGAGAAGGTACCCAGTACCCACGCATATATAAATATATCTACCCTTGTCTCTGGAAAGGAAAATTTTATCAAACTGTTTTACTTAATTTGTTATTTATGTCGACGCTGTTAAGTCTTTTTTCTCCTCGTCGCGGTTTATTTTTTCGTTTCATCTTGTTAAAACTAATTTGGGACGAAGAAAACGCGCAGTCGAGATGCAAAATGTAAAAAGCGAGCGAGGAGATCGCGGCAGGGTGGCTTGGTGTTTTTGCCCCTAATCTTTAGTACGAAAAAAATTTGCGCTGGAATGCGAATTTTAATTGTTTTAACGTAATCAGCTTTTTCTCATCGATTAAACGAAGTAAAAAGAAGAAAAGAGGAAAGGTGTTCAGAGTGGAGTGAAAATGAGAAACCAATGTCGCCTGTTGTGACCGAGCTGGGCAGTTCCACATTGCAAGAGCAGGGATAAATCAAGACAGCAGTTTTAATTCGAATCCACTTGGTAATTATTTATTCGTTTATGGCTTTTGATAATACATACCAGAATTGCATAATCTTTTCTCTTTGTGGTACTCCCACTCGTTGCGATAAAGTACGATGTTCGCTAAACGAAAGGACGTAAAAAAATTAACAAAATTATTTACTTACAACTGGATAGGTAGAAATGAACTGCGAGCTTGGTGTATAAGGGCGAGTTTGGTCGTTGAGAAAATTTGCATGCAGCTGACACGAGTTCTGCTCTAGCTCGAGTTAATAGAGAACAATAAAGCGAAATTCAGGTCTTAATGACTGCATCGGCAAAGGTAATTTATATTTGGTAGAAAGTCGATACCAATTATTACACAGAAACGTATAGCCTATGTAGCGGAAATTTTTTTACACGAGGGAGGGAATTTTGACAGCGACTACGTGGCGAGGCGCCCATACCTAATAGTTTTCATCAATCATTACATAACTGCTGAAATGTCCATAGATTTCATTCTTTGCCCGTCACTCTCTGCTCACCCACGCGAGCAAAAAAGTTCAATTGCCAATAAATCGCCATTATTTTATTGACTATGCGTATTTTGAGCCCGATTTTACTGTTTCGTTAAGCGTGGATTAGAATTTTATACGTTTTTTATTCTCCTTTTCACGATAAAATCGCCTGTCCGCCTTTCACGTGACAACTAACCTATACAAGTACGACTACAAATAGGTAGTACCTAGTATGTACGAATGCACGATGGGGTTTTTCGTGAATAACAAAAAGCAATACACGCACTTAATGAAGAAGTGAATTCACTTCGTTATAGCTTTTTATTGTACTCGATTCGAAGGATAATTTACGTATATCAAAAGCTACCTAGCGAGTGGTTCGGATTTTCCCACTGATTTAGAGAGAAAATCTAGCGTAAGAATTTTTTGAAATTGAAAACATTTAGCACAAGTTATGTTTTTAAACTTTTTTTTTTTGAAATTCATCATATTTTCTATTTTACTTCAACATCTCTCAAAATACGTACATAAATCCAAGTAGGTACATTAGAGTGGCCCTTAAAAAAATTTTCGAATTTTTTTCGGGACCCCCCGTAGATTGGTGCCTTTTATGAGAAAAAAATCCACAAAAATTTTTAGCTCGATCGATGCATATTTACCCGGCGCGCAGGGGCAATCTTTGTAACG
>FIZT01051162.1:0-13626 GCA_900065295.1 Paracoccus marginatus
CCTAGCGCGTTCTTTTTCAAAACCCCCCTTTTTTTTACCGAGAGGTATTTTTTTAGGGGATTTATTTAATCTGTATTCATATCTGGCGAATTGCTCTCTTGCATTACGAGTACATTACGTACGAGGAAAAATTTGTTTAATAGGGTAGACTGTGATTATTTCCAACGATATTGTTACTAGAATAATGTTAAATGAAAATTTACTCCGGCGATGTTTCATATTTGTTGGCTTTTGTTTTCGTGTCCCAATTTTCCATAAAGCTTTTCCACCATTTTTGCGATGACGAATACCTACGATGCGATAGGATATTGTGACATAGTTTTTATTACGTACCTGCACGAGGCAAAATAGAGAGAAGAATATAGGCGAAATGGAACGTGACCGATGCTTTTTTTCCCTTCTCTGGTCGGTATTTTAATGAAATCGAAGTAATCTGCTTTGATTTTATAATCGCGGCGGGATGACGATGAGACTCGCAGAACGTTGAACTCGTAACATATGGCCATAAAAGTTTATACGCGGTATAAAATTCACATTTTTGGTTATAAAATGTCGGTAGTTTGGCGGGTAATAAGCGCATTAGCGGCGCTATAAAAAATGTTATTTGTCTGCTTTGATCTGTCGAGAGGATATTTGAGCGTTGGAAATCGACTTAATAGATGTCTGCTTGGCGAGTTGGCGGGAAGGAGGGGTGGACAGCGCCGTATCATTTGATAATACCGTAATGGTACGATTATTGGTACTGAAAGTGCACGTGGAAGACTTTTTATTGCTGGAAAAATGAGTATAATGGGGATGTATGAGGCGTATGGCTGTATGCATAGGTGTAAGGGGTGAGCTATAAGGCGAATTGATCCGGTGACGTCATCGAGCTGAGTAGTACGTTTTCTGGAGTGTAAGGCAGGTCTGTGAAAATAAATAAGGGAGTATGGCTCAAATGGTGGTCTATAGGTAGATATGAGTTCGACAGAAATGGCATGCTCACTTATTTGGAACCAGTTGTCCTCGAATCCGGCGTCTTTTCGTCCAGATAGAAGTGCGTTGCGGATTGCATATACGACGCCTACGCTTAAACATAGGGGCGGTTCTCCGGTCGCTGAGAAATATTATCATGAAAAGTTTATAAAATTATAGATTATCGAGGATTTTTTTGAAAATTTTTGACATTTTATATCGGAAAAAAAATTATTTAAAAACTTTGAAAATTGAAAAATTGAACAAAAATTATTTTCGAAAACATTTTTAAAGAATTTGAAATGATTTTTTTTTCAATTTTTAAGCAGTTTTAAAAGGAAAACGATTAGAATTTTTTTCAAGTTGAATAAAATAATGGGAAAACTATTTTTCGAAGAAGCTAAAAATTACTTTCAAGAAATAGAAATAACTTTAAAAAAGCTGAAAAGAAAATTAGTCTAAACAAAACTTTGAAAAACATGAAAAAATATATTTGTTACAGTTTTTTTAATTTTTTTACTTCAAACCTTTCAAGTAAAAGAATATAATTTTTGAAAAATATGAAAAATTTGTATAAAATTTGAAAATGATATTTAAAAATTTTGAAAAATTTTATAAAATGAAAGACTGTTTTTAAAACAATAATATGATAATTGTTTTTGATGATTTTTTTTCAAAAAAATGATGATAATAATTGAAAAAAATGAAATTTCTCTTGAAAAATTGAAAAAATGATTTTTTTAAAAAAGAAAGAAAAATAAGTCTGTTTTTGCTCACCTTTTGATCTAAGAACGCCGTTAGAATTGGGAGCGTTTCTTCTGAAATACACTCTAAAATCAGCCGGAATATCTTTAGCTCCAGGAGGCGTGTAATTCTGTAAAATTATGCGTACTGATGGAAAATTGGCACGAAGAATGAGAACTCCTCCCCCCCCCCTTGATCATCGAATCATCTGCCAAACTTACCCAAGTACGATTAGTCAGCAAAGCTCCGGTATTCTGATCATAAATCAAATTTTCGCTCAACCAGTACCCCAATCCCATCACATAAGCTCCTTCCACTTGACCTAAATCCACTTCCGGACTAATACTCTGGCCAACATCTTCCAGTATATCGACTCTATCAATCTGTAAATCAATTCGCACCTCAAGGACTCACTTCTAAGTAGCAATTGGTGTTATCCTTACCAAATATTGGCCAGTTAATATGTCAACTTCGACTTCGGCTACAGCAACTCCAAAAATGTTGTATTTTAAAGGTTTGCACGTCTCAGGCGAGTACCTGCGATTCGCGAACATACAAATGTGTACAATTAATGTCAGCATTTCGCCTTACTTTAAGGGTACATGAAGTCTCGAACCCCCAGGTATATGAAAATGATAATTAAATGATTTCGAATTAAATTTTATAGTAATTTTGAACTGAAACTTACATAGATTCGCAGCACAAGTCAACCCCGGCTTTTGCCGCTGCTAAAATTAGTTCGGGCCATGATTTATCAAGATTTTTCTCCTTTATGGGACGCAGTCTGTCGAGGAGAATTTTGCAGCATTCCAAAGCAGCCTGAAATACAATTCTGTGAAAATTACAGGTGCGTGAAAGACTATAGACAATCCGAATACTTACGTAGGTCACTCCGTCACTAGCCCAACTCGCTGCGGTTGGACCATCATTGGGGCTTGTTAGAGCCATCGAAGGTTTAACTTTAATCATAGTCACATCTATACCTAATGTGTATGCGACTGCTTGAACGACCTGCGTAGAAAATTACGTAGGATTACGTCTTTGTGATTGCGATGAAGGATTTTGGTGATGGCAATTTGATGTAGAATAGGTTCGTACTTTTGTATTGATACCTTGACCCATTTCAATGCCTCCATGACTTATGGCTACAGATCCATCGTACATGTAGACTGATATTAAAATATGATAGGGTACAGCCACTTGATAAGGAAAGTTCATCGTTACGATAGAAATGCCTCTTTTTTTCCACCGATTTGCCTGTGTTTTAGTCAAGGAATTTTTTTTTCAATTTGAAAATACTTAATAGCGATATGAAAATTATAGTGAACAACTCCTTACCTTATTAAAATCGTCGACTGCTTTATGACGATTTTCAAAGTCGGAATTGAGCTTTATAACATTGACCATCGATCCTATGGAAGATTCCATTTCTTTGTTCATGTTGGCAAATCTTACAGCCATAGGGTCGAGATTTGTTATACTCGCGATGTGATCCATGATGTACTCGGCTATGGCGATCCCTTCCATCCGACCTACACCAAACAAAGAAAACATGAAATGGGATTTTCGTGGAAAGGGGTGGGGAAGCTTTATAACCTGTCAGTTGCAATCAAACCGAAATTTGGGTCATTGAAAAGGTACGTCACTCCCTCCTCAGTAGCAAATTTTGAGGATGTACTTACTAGGTGCCCTGAAGTAAGTATTAACAGTATAATCTGTTCTAACATTGTACTTCACGACGCTCCAGGTGGTAGAATCGTAACAGTTGGACGCATGTGCTACAATTTCTCCCATCAATTGGTCGTTAAAGATGGCGCCTTTATTGTTGTAAATATCGATGGTCAAATACTGTATTTCACCTTTTTCGTTCACAGCTCCCTGATGTGAAATATTTACAGGGGTTAATTCGAGGCCACTTTTCCAATGAGAAATTCAATTTTAGCCAGGTAAATAGGAATAGATGTTAGAAAGCTCCTCAAGCTCTTTAAGGAAAGGCTCAAAGTAAAAATGAGTTGCATATTACATACAATATTGAAGGGGCAAGTTTCGCCAAATTGTGGCTGGCGATTTAGGTATATCTACTTTTAAGTAGCTAGCTACGTGTATGGGACTGGCGATAGAAATACACTGATATCACCTGGTATTTTGCGTAGGTTGGAGGCCTCTTGCCTATGGCTTCCATATTGGTCTCCAATTTCACAACCATTCTGACGGGTACTCGCAAGTTGTGAGCTGCAACCGCGCAAGCAGTCGATATCAAAGATGCTCGCGTCTCTCTGGATCCGAATCCTCCGCCACATCTTCTAACGCTGACATTGATACTGGGAGATTGATTCAAATAAGCAGGTACTTGAAAACTGCTCTCTATATAATTGAGTTAATGTTTTCTAAAGAAGTACCTGTTCGCTGGCATATCCAGAGCGGCCGCTGCGCCTTGTTGAACTACCATGATCCATTGGCTGGAGGGGTAAATGTCCATTCCATCTTCGACTGGAACGCAATAGCATGTCTGGGTTTCCATCGTGTAATGGTATTGGCCTCCCATCAACAAGGAACCACTCAACTGATGTTTTACGTCACCTGTGAATGTTTTTTGAAACGAAACCGAATGATAAATTATTTAACGTGATTTTCGCCGATTCTGGTCACTCAAATAGATACCCACTTCTTTGCACAATCGCAGGATAGCTGCAGTTTTGCTCTATTCGGCTTTGATCGTTGGCGTCAACGACTGCTTTAAAGTCCAATACTGGCTGGCGTATTTGTTCAACATAAACGATTACATTTTCAGCCGCTGTATTGGCGAGGATTTGCGTTTTAGCGACAACAACGCCGACTGGTTGGCCTGCGTAGAGTATCTGTCCATCTGCGAAAAGCTGAGAAACATAGGAAAGAGCAGAGCTATTCGTTGGGTCGGGTTGTAAAACGATAAACGAATGGAATACGCACTGGTTCGTCTTCATATTGGCATTTCCCCAAAAAAGTGTTTTTACCGGGTATGTCTTTAGCCGATATAAATTTTACGACTCCGGGAATATTCTGCGAAGATAAAGAATTTGAGATTGGAGACGCGAGAAAAAATTCACACTTTCTCTTTCCACCGGTAAATTTTTGTTTTCTGCTTGGTGGGTCTTTTTTTTATAAATTTGCAATTTTTAGAGATACCTAACTTATTTTTTGATCGTTTTTCTGAGCATAAAAATCTGCTGTAAAATACTTCAAAAATTGTGATCACCTCTATAGCACTCGTATCAATGCTGATCAATTTACCGGGTCCTTTTTTTGACAAGACAAAAGCACCGTAAAGTTCATTGGCCTGAACTGGAATATCATTAACGTATTCAGCTTCTCCTGGACGACCAAAAAAATGGACAGATTAATTTTCAGACTGAGAAAATGAAACATCAACATATTCCTCGCCTTACCCGAGCACTGAGCGAATGCTTCTAATTTAGGCATTGGTTTTGTTACAGGATATACCAATTTATCAGTTTGGAAGTCATGTTTACCCGACGAAAGGGGTCTGACAAGTAAATCTCCACCGCTGCGATACCTACTGCCGACTGAGCTTGGAGATAAACTAAGGACAAACTGGAAAAAGAAAAACACATGGGTAAGTAAGATAATTTACGTTAATTTCACAGATAAGAGCTGTGCTAGGTGGCCCTCGGAGCCGGGGGTGTAATACCTTGTAGAATAAATTCACTGCCAACGAAACTCGATATTCTGGTGATGCTTCGAGAGGATCGTTATCAGGCTTAAGTTCGGATTTTAAAATTTTGCAAGCTTCTTTTAGCGTATTCAGGCCTAGTAAATTTTTGCCTTTTATGAAATTTTCAGTATTTGTAGCATGCACCTGTGAGAGATGAAGTGAGCTAAAATGTGAAAGAAACATTTGAGAATTTTTTCAACGAAACAGATACCCACAAAGTCTGGACTGATTCCTCCATACACAATTCTGGGCGAATCGATCACCCGATACGAGGCGTTTTTATCGACTTTGACGAGAAATCCGGCGTTGACGTATGCGTGAGTATTTTGAGCTCTTTGCATGATCTGCGTGAAGAATTGATGTAAAATTATGAACGATTTTTGAGATACACAAGGCCAATGTGAAGCGAGGGAGGTGGAAAATTACCTTATATGTAGTGTACTTGTAACTGGACGAATCCAATGCTGGCAACGTGATATTTACTATGAGTTTGCATCGCATATCCATTGTTAGATACTGCGCCAGCGAACACGAGTACACCATTCCGCTCATATGACCTGAGACATTAGTTAACGTATAAATGATTCACCTACCCATTTAATTAGCGAATAAAAATACTCTCGCATTGCCATCAAATTTGGCACCTGATAGGTAAATAGCCGCAAACGGTCCACGATGAGAGCCCTCGCCTAGGCGATTGTTATACAGTTATACTCACCTATGGTTAATTGAGCGTTAACGGTTTCCAGTATTAAGAACAAGTCAGATGGAAATTCTCTGTGGAAATATTTAATCGAGAGGTTGCCGGCCAAAGTTCCAACCTATAACGATGCCATTGACGTATTAAAAATAGCCATTATCGAGCTCTAAATTCAAATGGGAACTGAATTCGTGCTCTTACGTACGTTTCGGACCGGTACGTTGGCGATGAGGTCGATGTGGCTGGCGAGTTTTTTGAGGTAACCGAATTTACTGTGGTTGTCTGCGGCCACTTGGTTCATTACTTGCATGGTTTTCGCGAGGGTCATGTTCCCTCCCAGGACGAGCTCGTCTGAGCTCACTGTGTAGTCGTGTAGTTCTTTGACTCCGTTTATGTCGATGTATAGGTCGCTAGGTTGGGTTCTGTAGACACCTGAAGTGAAAGAAAATGAGAATATGGTGGGAGAGTTTAACGATTCTTTTAGTTTTTACGTCAATTCTTCAATGAACAATTCGTTCCGCGAAATAGTTTTGTTT
The DNA here is from genome assembly GCA_900065295.1 of Paracoccus marginatus. NCBI lineage: Eukaryota > Metazoa > Arthropoda > Insecta > Hemiptera > Pseudococcidae > Paracoccus > Paracoccus marginatus. The sequence continues at coordinate 6,647 of FIZT01051162.1, forward strand.
CGCGTTTGATCGTTTATTCGAGTTCGCGATTCAGTTGCTTCCTGTTCAGCTAAATTGTTCGCGAATGATTTGCTCGGAAATCTAATTGATTCTTTCGCGACCAAATCGTTCAATTTTTGTGAATTTGTTCTTAAAAGATTATTCAGATGATTCATTCGTGAACACGTGGACTCAATTCGATTCATTCGCTCAAATTTCAACTGCTTATTCATCATTTAATTGAATCATTTAAATCCGTTGAGAAGTTAAGGAATGTGAACAGTTCCCTTTCAATAGGTATATGAATATGACCGGTTTTATAAATAACACTGAAGCGTTCTTGGGTCAGATAACTAGGTTAAGTATTAGCCTGGTCCTTTTATTTGCGCATTAATAAATTGATAGGTAGGTACTTGAGAGCTATATAGGTAGGTCACAATTTTTCTTTTTCTTCATATCTTATCACTTTATTTGCAGCGATAATTCGTGTTAAACCTACCTGAGCTTGTAATAAACGTGATCTTCATTACCTATTAGATAAGCAGCCTTGTCGTGGTGGTAATTGATATGAAATGACGGCATGGCATAGTTATTGGTCAAGCGCGTGAATAATGAGAGAAATTTAAAGGAAGTTGCGCTACCACGGGTGAATGCAAAATGCAATGATTCAAACGAGAACGAGAATAACATTTTCAGAAAAGATAACGCTTTCAATAACAATAATTCCTAATTGTGTCATTCTCACACCCATCAAGGTACCTAGCTACCTACTGAATCAGTTGCATAGTTACCTATATTTTAAAAGAGAAATCTGAGTATGTAAAATCCTACCATGAGCTGTATTTCCTCCTACAATCAAATACTTGGTGTCGTCTTTGACCTGCTCGAAGGCTTCGTAAACTTCTCGAATTGTTTTCACTTTGATCCATTTGGCTCCTTGCAGCTGTATCGAAACGGATACGTCGGCTATTTGGGTACCATCGTGAGGATCAGAGGCGCAAGGATCCAGTCCATTAGTCTTGCACAATTTTTGGCAAGGTTGTTGCGTCTTCGAGCAGATTTTCAACTGGTTCATGATATCCTGTGGGAAGAGCCAAAATTATAAAGGCTTTTAGCAGACTTGTAGAATATCATTGGCCCTGTAGAAAAATACCTACTTCGATATCGGTGCAAGTTTTCCGTAATTCGGGAGTAGCGTCACTAGCTAGAGACTTGAAAGCGTCCAAAATGGATCTGTATCCGGTACATCGACACATATTACCACCGAATGAATTCTCAATCTCACTCATGGTGATTTTATTGTTATCTTCGAGTAAGCTGAATGCAAAAAAAATGATACCAGGTTTACTAAACGAAACCGCATGTACATAACTTGAGACCGAGTCAAAATCAAGCTTCTGTGTACCTGAACATATTCATGACCATGCCAGGAGTACAGTAGCCGCATTGAGTCCCGCTAAAGCCAGCCAGAGTGGATTGAACTTTGTGGTATCCTGATCTACTGTTACCTATGCCTTCGACGGTAATAATATTCCAACCATAACAGCTGTAAAGCGGTACAAGACACTGGGGATTTTTTTAGACGATTAGTTAGTCTTGAATTGGTCAAAAGTTCGATCACAGATTATCATACAGAACACTGACCGAATTCGCAGCTATTATTTCTGGTTTACCGGTTACCACGTTGGGTCTCTTTATGGCTACTATGCATGCCCCGCAGCCTCCCTCTAAACACATGAATTTGGTGCCTTTGAGGTTTGCGTAGTTCCTTATGTACTCATTGAGTGAGGTTTCAGGAGGTACATCCGCACTCACTGAGCAGAAAAGGATGATAAAAAAAGATGTAGGAACGGAAGTTGAAAAAAATGTACGAAAATTGACAATCTAACCTGTATGGATAACGTCGTGAATTTTAAACTGGAATGGTACTTGTTTCATGGCCCTAAATGAAGAACAAAAATTTTAGAGTAAGATTCGAGGACACGGTTGAATTTATCTAGATACATTTTACAAAATTCATCGTTTAAAAAACTCACATTGTTTTTCAGAAAAATAAGCACGTTTTGGATGGTGTAACGATTTTTGATCAAAAGTTGCAAATTCAAAAACTACACGGCTAAATAGGTACTAAGTATCCAAGCGGAATGAAGTTTTGCTCGATACCTATACGAATTTGTAACCCCGCACTGTCTTCATACTGATCAGACAACCGATTGAAGGTCGTACGATAAATAGGAATATGCACCCACTCATGTTGAAAAGGCCACTTATTTGTTAAGCAGCATTGGTGATAGGTAAATAGAGCGGGGTGGAAATAATTAACGTTGCTGTTCTGATATAAACCGTCCTGTAGACTTCGTGGGGAATTGTCGCTGAAGAGAAATTAAACTTTGTATTTTTAAATGTTTGATCGCGCTATATGTAGTTGCATATACTCATGTTTTACAAAATGAAGTATATAGGTAGCTCTCATGAAGTCATGAACGCATATCATAGTGTGTTAAGTTTGCCATTCGCGGTCAATGAACTACGTATGGCATCTACGAAAATTTAGCCACGTCTCAACCAATTACCTAAATAAGTAGATTTGGAAATGGCGTGGAAATTTGCTTACGTCTTTCAAAAAATTGTCAATTTTTCAAATTCCTCATTCGAAAGTTTTCACTTGTTTTTTTTTTCTATAATGACACAATGATGCTTCATTTGGTGAGGTGTGAAGTGCATAAAAACGCTTATAAAAGAGTTTTTATTATAGAATAAAAAACATGTACATATTTCGGTATTGTGTATGATGTAAATAAGGCTGCGTGCAGAGCAAATTGATCTAAAAGAACGTCAGTGAACCACTGGGTACGTCTGTGAAGGTAATTGAGAGTATGTTTCAAGTGATCCAGAAATGTTAGGGGATCTCTGGTCTTGAAATGAGTTATAAGGCGAATTGATCTGGTGACGTCATCGAGCTGAGTAGTACGTTTTCTGGAGTGTAAGGTAGGTCTGTGAAAATAAATAAGTCGAGAGTGGATCAAACGGTGGTCTATAGGTAGATAGAGTTGAGTTCGATAGAAGTGGTATGCTCACTTATTTGGAACCAGTTGTCCTTGGATCCGGCATCTTTTCGTCCAGATAAGAGTGCGTTACGGATTGCATATACGATGCCTATGCTTAAACATAGTGGTGGTTCTCCAGTCGCTGAGAAATATTAAAATGGAAAATTTATAAAATTATAGACATATTGCCTATCGAGGATTTTTTGAAAATTTTTTTGAAAAGAAAAAAAATGAAAAATTGGACAAAAATTGATTTTGAAAAAATTGAAAGATTTTTAAAAAATTTTTAAGTTTTTACTTTGAAAAATTCATTCTAAAAAAAAAAAATTGAAGAAAAAAAATGAAAAATTGAGGCAAGAATTTTTTGAAAAATTCCAGTTTTAAAGGATAATATATGCTTGAGGACAAGAGTAACTGAAAAAAATGATCGATAATCGCTCACCTTTTGATCTAAGGACACCATTAGGATTGGGTGCGTTTCTTCTGAAATACACTCTAAAATCAGCCGGAATATCTTTAGCTCCAGGAGGCGTGTAATTCTATAAAATTACAAAATTATTTTTATTTGAAACACCACGAATGAAGGCAACCTTCTCGTTCTATCCCTGCTCCCCAACTATCTTTTAAACGTACCCAGGTTCGATTAGTCAACAATGCTCCTGTATTCTGATCATAGATCAACTTCTCACTCAACCAGTATCCCAAACCCATCACATAAGCTCCTTCAACTTGACCTATATCCACATCAGGACTAATACTCTGGCCTACATCTTCCAATAAGTCGACTCTCATGATCTGTAAAATCAATTGATGATACTAAGTATCAAAGACTCCGATTCGAATCACCATTATAGGTATAGCATATTCCTTACCACATATTGACCCGTCAATAGATCAACCTCTACTTCAGCCACAGAAACTCCAAAAATGTTATATTGCAAGAGACTCGTCGCGGGGGAATACCTGCAATCAACACAAATGCACATCCGTAATGTTTATATCGCGCCTTACTCTCGTATATTACATATACAGATTAGGCAATATATTCGACCAGCGTGCCGGCCAGCGGTCTCGTCTTGGTGTTTTCCTTACGAATCGTACTAGGCAATATATTCTACTTGGACGTTAAATATGTTCCTCCGACTATGAAGGCTTTTTTATATGGTTTGAACCTGAGAGCTTTATTTCGAACGGAGTTTCACTTTTGAACTTACATGGATTCGCAGCATAAGTCGACTCCTGCGTTTCCTGCCGCTAAAATTAATTCGGGCCATGATTTACCCGGATTAGCTTTTTTTATAGGTTCCAACCTGTCGAGAAGGATTTTACAGCATTGCAAAGCGGCCTGAAATGATCAGTCTGAAAGTTAGGAGCGTACTGCAAGGTATAGTATGGTATGAGATGATTACGAATACTTACGCTAGTAACTCCGTCGCTGGCCATACTTCCACCGGTTGGTCCATCGTTGGGACTTGTTAGAGCCATCGAAGGTTTGACTTTAATCATAGTCGTATCTATTCCTAGAGTGTAAGCTATAGCTTGCACAGCCTGTGGGAAAAAAAATTGTAAATTTATGAGGCTCAACGGCTCAATCGAGAATTGATCAGCGGGCATTGCATGACTTACTTTTGTATTGACACCTTGACCTATTTCAATTCCTCCATGAGTTATGGCTACAGATCCATCGTACATGTAAACCGATAAAATGATATGGAAAGGTACCGCAGCTTGATATGGGTAGGTCATTGTAACGATAGATATACCTCTTTTTTTCCATCGATTCGCCTTGAATTATATAATTAAAAAATAAGTTTTCGAAAACCTAAATCAAGGGGCCAAATTGTACGTAGGTACTGTAAGCTAGCACCTTGTTGAATTCTTCGACAGCCTTTTTACGATTCTCAAAATCAGAGTTCAGTTTCACGTCGTCGATCATTGGTGGTATGGAAGATGACATCTCTTTATTCAAATTGGCCAATCTTACAGCTACAGGGTCTAGATTCGTAACACTGGCGATATGATCCATGATATATTCGATCAAAGCGATCCCTTCCGTGCTACCTATGCACAAAATTGTATATTAGATTAGAAATTGGTCTCAAATTGAACAGTAAAAAATTGTTAGTTGAGCTGAGGATAAACAGACAACACCTCCAGCTCACAAACCATCTACTGATTTTTTTTAAAAGTCATTTTAAAGCCAAGCAACATCCCAAAAAAGCGCATTCTTTAGCCAGTACCATACTGTCAAGCCCATTTTTAAGGTAAGTATAGATTGAGCTACCCGGCGTGCACGATGTGACAGTCTTGTGACACCGTTGTGGCGTGGGAAAAGTGACAGTGTTGTGACAGTGTTGTGACACTTTTGTGACACATTTGTGGCACTCTTCCACGCCGCCCGCCCTGTACGATGTGACAGTTTTGTGACACCGTTGTGGCGTGGGAAAAGTGACAGCGTTGTGACACTTTTGTGACACTTTTGTGACACATTTGTGGCACTCTTGCACGCCGGGTATCTACAACGAGTATCGATGGCACGTACCAGGCGCTCTGGCATACGTATTTGTGGTATAATCGGTTCTCACGTTGTACTCGTTAATTTTCCAAGTGCTGGAATCGTAACAGTTTTGAGTATGCATTACGATTCCACCCAACAGAGGCTCGTTGAAGGTTGCACCTTTATCGCTGTACGTATCGATGCTCAAATATTGTATTTCACCTTTTTCATTCACAGCAACCTGGTCCAAACATTTAAAAGCATTATTTTAAAGCGTTTTTCTCGAGGAGAAATTTGAATTTGGCATTTGGCAAGATGGTCGAAAATGGATGCATGAAATATGTACAAAAATCCTTCAGAGTTGGGTTTGATGTAGGACGAGTTGCAGGCGATGCCATTGAAGCGGCAAGTTTGGTTAAATTTTGACTGAACAGTGGTATGAATGTCCAAATGGGACTCGAATAGCATATTTGATTCACTCTTTGAATTTGTGTGTATGATTTTGCCCCACGAAATAAGCCTGCTTGCAACTCATCAGGTATGAGACCCTACCTTAATCGTATACCTATGAAAAGCTGCGCTAATGATGGGGGCAATTCTAAAAATTTCTATTAAAAACCACCTCCTTACTCCACCAAAATCATGCTGACATACATAGCACAAAATTAGGACAAACAAACACATTTTCAAACATTTCAATAAGACTTCCTTTCTCTCTCAGTCTTCAGTCATAAACATGCACTTAAAATACTACATCTTGACTGACTCTGAAATAAAATCCTTTCGAGTATTCCCTTTGAATAAATTACCAGAAATTGGAACGCAATCTTAAAACTTATATAGGGAAAAGATCTGATGGAACTTTTGCGACAATGCAGAGCATATAAAGAAAAAAACCGTCGTATGTTTTTCGGCGTCTTTTTTAAAGGCGCAGATTTATAGCCAATAATGTTGAAAAAATGGCCAATAAAGTGCGCGCCAATGTAGTTCGTCGAGTCGTTTCGCTAATACCGAATTTCGCTATAAATTTCACTGGCGAAAAAATATTCTTACAGTTGAGCAAATGTCGTGGAATATTGCGAGTGGCCGTTCAACGGTGTTGAAAATGAGAAAAAAGTTAAATTATCAATTTTTGGCGAACCTCAAAAGTTAAACGTATTCAGAATCGCCGCGTCTTGTGTACACGTACCGTAAAGTGGGGCTACTTTGAACGGTTTTTGCAATTTTTTTCATATTATTTGAGTATAACTTATTCTCATTAGCAGCTACAAAAAAAATGTTGAGACAAAAAAGTTTCCCCTTCACCCCCTCTATCCAATGGGGTTTTTCACCCACCCCGGAAAAGTCTGTTTTGGTGCCTAACCAGTCCCCGGAAAAAGCGTTCAAAGTAGCCCCACAGGGTGGGGCTACTTTGAACGCATGGCTTTCTAACTTGTTTATGAAGGTGGGTATGGTGG
>FIZT01051171.1:0-13373 GCA_900065295.1 Paracoccus marginatus
GCTGAAATTTTTTCTGTGTAATACCTACCCATAAAGGAAAAAATTGGCGGGGTGGCACGACCGATATCTAACAAAAAAAAATTCCCCATGTAAATGTGGACAACCCTAACCCACCTCCAACCATATTAAGATGTACGAAAAAAAATTTCGACATGATTTTTTTTTTTTCACTTCGCAGATCTTGGGATTGTGGCAAGTATAAATCGATGCATCAGACATCAGACCAGGACTCTTGGCATCCAAGTACCTTTAAGAAATCCGAATCAAACTTTGAAATAATTAACCTCGGTATTTGCGCGACGATTAAAATTTAAAAATCCATTTTTGCTATAGCTTTTTCAAGTTGATGAAGCGCGATACAAAACCACAAGAAAGGAAAATAAAAAAAAAAACGATCGCTAGCTCGAAAGAAATAAAATTTTGATTTTACTTTCAAATTAGCTTCGTCTGAACACGCTTTTGTGCACGTATGTCGTATACACAAACCGAGCTGGAATATTAAATACCACCATAATAGTCGATAGTCATACGCTCGTGTCAATTACCTTATTACGATTAACATTACGTACGTTTGTCTCTGTCTACATACATCATACATATGTACGTAGGTCTAGGTACGTTCGATACACAACACACACATCACGTACCGCTACGCATCTTACGTTCCTTCGTAGATACAAAAATGTGTGACACCATAGCCAAGTGAAGTGAAGTGAGGTGAAGTGAAGTGAAGTACAACGATACGTGTCTCCAAAATATCTACACAGACACAACACACATGCCATAAATATTCACATCGCTTCACTTTTCAAACAGAATGAATGTACTAAATTGACGTGAGATTAACGTTAATTCATGCGCAATGCCCAATCGCTCTCACATAAATCCGAGTAAACGATAACACACGCGAATCGCTGCACATTCGCAAGGCAAAGCAATCAGCGAATGGAAATGAAAAAATGAATAAAATACATACAAACAAAAACGATAAATTTTTGGTAGAAAAACACTGATCTACATACTTGCTTATCTCAATAGTACGTATGAAGGTAGGTAGAGGTACGTATTGCGAGTACGCTACCTTGGCCACATTCAGTTCAAAACCGATCGTATCGATTGCCTTTTAGCTTATTCTTTCATCGTTCACTTATAAAATATGTAGCTTACCGTCAATTTTTTGCTCGCTACCCTCTTCTGATACTTTTAGGGAGGGGAGGGGCTGGGGTAGAAAATGAACCGAAAGTAAGTAGATACTATCAAGGGCTGTTTATATAAGAATTTATGAACAAAAATTTAGAGCGTTTTTTCAAGGTCAGATGTGCATATGAAGGGTACACGGAAAGAACCGAGTAAATCCAAAATTTTTCGACATCAAGATTTTGGTATTTTTGGATTTATCTTGTAGAGTACTATCCAACGATACCAAAATCTTGAGTTCGAAAAATTTTGGACCCGCTCGGTTCTTTCCGTGGACCCTTCATATGTATAATTATTTATTCCAAGATTTCTACCGGCTATTTTGAGCAACCTCCTTCAGGGTAACAATGCAAAGAAAAATATGTAGTGCACCAATTGACCCTCTTATTTTTTTCTGAAACGTGCTTATCTGCGGTTAATTTTCAATTTATACCATAGTTGAGGAAGTTATTTTTTTTTAGATGTGGTGTTATTGCACCGAGGGTGCGAAATGCATAACGTAAAGCGTTTTTTCGGAATTTTTTACGCAAACGAATGACTTGAAAATGGAAAAAAAAATGCTCTTTTCCTCTTTGAACGGGTAAATTTTAATTTTGAAAAATTTTCCTCGCAATGTATCACTAAATACGTAATTCTACATCACTCGTTGTCATTCATTTTCCACTGAAATCTGTTCATTTTATTGCGATTTTTTTATTTTTAGGGGCACATAGACATACCTCCTGCAGAAAGATTAGATATCAAAATTTTCGCGCCATCATTTGCCCCGATTTAGACTTTCTGAGCGATCATTGCGCTCAAAGTTGAGAAAAAACAAACACCCCAAAATTTCATTGATTCGGTATCAATAATTCAATATTCAACTAGCAGAAAAGGAGCCGAAACGTTCTGCTTTTTGTTCGATCGTGAGACTACAATACTATCGAGCATTATTATGAGCGGTGGCGCCACCTGTGCTTTACCCAAGGAACACCAGCACATGGGACACGTAAAGCGTCGCGCCGCCGCCGGCCTGTCTTGCGTCGTGTTGTGTTGTTGGCTTGCATACACGGTGAGTCGGCCGGCGCCGCGCGCGGTGCAGCCTGCAGAGAAGGCCTGTGCTAGCGTCAGCGTACGTGTGCAGTTCTCATTCTCAGTTCGCTTCGCTGCTGCTGGTGTGTCGAAGCTAGTCGAAGCGTTGCATTGAATCATGATTCATGAATAATGACTTCTTGATGACTGAACAGTGTCCTGGGCATCGGTATCACGAAAAATGCAGCGCAAACAAACAGAACAGTCGACTGATTCGGTCCTCCCAGTCGTCGAAATGCATTCAATTCGTATCGTTCGCATTGCAATAAGTTTAGTAACAATGCACGTACGGTACGCATCGTCGAGACATACGTATGTACGTGTACGTTATGTTATCGTATCGTTCATCGCTTCGTTAAATATTACGCTCGCTGTACAAGATCAAAGTTTACAAACAACTTGATAACGTATGAATCATAATTTAAAAGTTGGACGAGAGGCGCTGCTTACTGCGTAGGTCCGGTCCAGGTATCTGGTACACCACATCGAACCATACCCAACATGTTTTTTTCCCTCGTTCCACTCAGATACACTATAGAGCAAGTTGACGATTGCAACGATTCGCGTAATATTTTTCATTTTCACATTTCACCTAAATTGGCAGGAATGTTGCACGAGTTTGCCATCTTTTTCTGAACACCATCGCCATCGATTATCTAGACATAAGTATAACAAAACTTGGAATGTCTCGTCGCGTCGTCGACATTATCGTTAATCGAACTATGTATACTGCTGACATGTGTACGTATATTTTATCCGAGTACAGCGAACAGCCGTACAATAATCATTATGGTCTAGGTATCTTGATGGTATATTACGCAATTTTCAGTCCATTCATGTTTACAAAACATAACATAACATCTCTCATCTGGCCCCAGCGGCGGGGAAATTAGGTATGACTCGCACTCGCAGCTGATTAACCGTACCACGTGATGGTATAACAATGTACCATCTCCCACTCTGCTGGGTAGTAGGACGACCGCGCCCGCCCGCGTTTCATTCGAAAACGTTGCCTTTTTTATAAACAGCGTACCCGTATTCCCATTCGTAATTCGTATTCGTGATGACCTCGAAAAGAGGGGTTTCAAATTCACACCCCAAACCGATACAACTGATGCGATGCGATGCGAAGTCGGTGTAAGTAACGTAACAAAAAAAAGCAATATACCAGCGAAACGAAACTAAAACAACAACGACGAATAAATGTACAAGACGAAAGAAATCATCCCTACTGTACGGCTACGGCTACTGCTACTGTGACTGTGACGTATGCAGTGCACTACACAACAGTAGTCGGGTAAAATTAACGTAAAGAAGCGCGACCGTTATGATTATGAACAAACTACTGCGGCTTTGTTTTCGATAAATTATTTCAAAATGACTGTTGCTTTGGTTTGGTATTCATCGTATTCGTACGTATTTGCGGATTAAATACCAACAACCTTGGCGCCGGCGACACGCCTGGTAAAATTCTTCGCTCGTAACTATCATTTCATTGTCAAGCATCCTATCAAAAACGTAAACAGTATTCGGAAATCATATTCGCTTCGATATAGAATATCAAGAAAATGCACGTATACAATAGGCACGTACTACGTACATGTAGCTCTCTGACGTGGTCAACACATCAGGCTCCGCAAATCATCGGCAGAAAAAAAAAAATTAAATTTGACACAATGAAATTACAGAATTTAGGCCGAATACGACGATCTAACTTTACAAATACTCGAACGATCGGAAACAAAAGAAGGAAAAAGAATTGTTCCACAGACGACATCGATAACATAGGAACATGAACTAATAACCAACATTTTACCTATCTAGAAAAATTATAACAAATCACGCGACAAAATAGAAACAGACTCAACAGAGAGAGATATGCTTTCGGTGACACGTCACATTGCAAAAAATAACACGCATAACTGAGTTGGATTGTTGCATCATTTTGAAATTTTTCACCAACTACCATACATACATAATAATGTATGCATTATTGAACATTTATGCACAATTGTACACGTATTTACTTCACAATTGAAATGAAAATTCAAGAAAGAAATCGATTCTCTAAGGTATTTGAAAACAAAAATTGGAAAATTTTTAGAAAAAGTGATCGATTAGCCTGCAAATCATTTTCCTTCGTATTCTTTATTCTCGGCATGAAACAACAACGAATGTAGGTACATGCATACATACATATGTACGTACATCCATACATACATACATACATACATACACGAAGATAATTTAGAAAAAGAAACCTCACTATCTCATTTCACGATTGCGAGCTGCGTTTATCGATAAGCGAACACGAGCTTTCGATTTATTCATATGCTGAACTACACAATCTTATCTGAGTCGCTTCAAACATGTTCTTCGTGACACGTGCTTCGAACGGGAATATCAAAATAATTAAACATAACCACAGCGAATCTTCAGTCTTAGGCTTGAAATGAAAAAATGTCGAATGCACAATAACGTCAATTACTATATCGTAAACGAAGATAAGATTAAAATTTAGAATAGAAAACGTATTGCGTCCTACATACATAAAAGACAGTAGAAGGTGAACGGTACGCGGTAGGGGCATTTATATTCTCTCGAATAATATGGCAGAAACAAACAGAAAAACGAGAAACGAAAAACAAAGCTCAATACACACACCGACACGTTAGGTACATAACAACGGCGAAGATAACACGATGTTAATAAACTGCCAATCATTTCCGCTTACTTTATCAACATGTACTACACCATCGAATTTAGCTCGATCAAGACGTAGATTATCTGGATCAACTTGAATAAGGTTACGAATCAAACAAGAAGGACGAAATTTCAACGAAGAGGATACGTAGTAGTACCTGCGTGAGTCAGGCCTACATGAAAACACACGAAATTTGAAACTATTATGCGGAAAATACGAAACAAAAGTACATATACAAACGCGTAGGATCGAGTTTACGACTATTTATTCCTGTTGGTTAACTATTTCCCTACATACGTTCGGGCAATATTTGAAAAATCATTCGTAATCAATCGAAATTCCGCAGCTACAACGCTACATAATCAATTCGTACATCGATGCCGAAAGAAAGCGGACCGTTCCTGGACAACAATTCACACAATATAACAATTAGCAAATTATGTACTCGGCAATACAAGTAATTCGATTGAAATAAACATGTACCTACGATACTACAGCAAGATTACACGTTCCGAAAGATGTAACAATGAAACGTCCGCCACAATCGTACACTCGTCGCAGGTGCTACCAATAAACCGCGGGTCAATGGTAACAAATTCATATAAAACGACGAGCTACTACTGTTGTTTTTGTAAAAGAAAGAAGAAAATTTCATTCGATGCAACATATCCACGTAGGTATTGAAAGAACTTACTTCTCGAGGGTAAGTTTTCCTTTATCCGGACTACACCGAAAGCATATCTCATACGAGCACATAAAATTCGATGAAACGAATATTTCAGAGTTGAGTGTATTTCAGCAAGGACCGATCGACGGCCGCCAAGCGCGGCGTCTTTGTCGATTCCTAAATACGAACACAACGAAATATGATAATTAACAGGTTCAACTTACCGCATATTTCAATGAGTTTCTGATTTTTCTGTTCTTTTTCTTGTAACTCGACAAATTCAGCCGCCGCCAACAGTGTCTCTAAGCCGCCCCATTCCGCGTCCATTTCTCGCAACAAGATGAGATCTCCAGAGATCTCATACGCTTCAGCTTCAGCGGCAACGGCCACGCAGAACACTAGAAAAAAAGGAACGTCTTTAATCAGAGTATACTATCAACGCGCGAATGTACAACATCGGGAAAATACTTTGAGCTTTTACCGTACCTGTTATATATAACGGCGAAGAAATATATCACAGACAATGGGGACTCAATTGAAACCATAATCTACGTCATCGCTCGAAATACGTACGATACATGATACGAAATTGAGGCGAAATGCAACGAAAAACGACCAAATCGCGGTTACCTCGGCATTTGTAACAAGTATTGAACACTATTTAAGAAAATTCAACGTTAATATGAATTCATTTATAAATAAATAATAGGAAAAAAACACACGAAACACGTCTGACAAGTATTACAAAGCGAAACGTTTAAGCTATATCTGCGCATCCAGCACCATGCTGCTTGCTCACGTGTCCGGGACCCACCAATTTAACCAATCACATGCAGCCATGTGATCCGATTCGGGCGTGCTGTTTAGTTACACAAGATGCGAGGTTGCCATATATTTACAAGTTTTGAAACCGTTGCGTATTGCCATCAACCAGTACACGGACCAAATACGTGTGTAGTTGTAGTTCTATCGCTTCGTTGAGTTCGTAAAAATGTACAACACATATACACCAACGTACGCTATTAACAAAACCAACTGCTATTGCTGCTAAAGTAGTACTAGTACTTTAATCTTCAATCGTACTTCGGTACTTGTACAATTATTATGTATTTTCCGCGACTTTTCAACGGTTAAACTTCATTTTTTAAACTTACAATTCCCATGAAACTTGCACTAGCACGCGATACGTTCATCTTTGTTTTCGGTTGGCAGGTTTAGGTTTGGGTTACACAGAACTACTTTAATATAAAACGATAGTCAACTATCAAGTTTTGTGTATAAAACCAATGTTGACGAAGACAATGGTATTCAGTCAGGATTGAGCAAATTTGTATTTCTAGTCTTCTACACATCTTTAACGATTTACGTATACGTACCGAATACGGTACAGTATAGGCAGTTCACGGTTGAGAACTTGAGATTGGTAATATGTAGGTACTAGGTACATAAATTCAGAACCCTTTCCCATATTATGGCCAAATAATTAGGTATGTTGGTAGGTACAGAAGACGAATTGACGCCGCGCCTATTCTGTGTAATTTGAATAAAATTTGTTTTTTCAATTTGAAGCCTGCGATTTAGGATTTTTGAGTTACTTCGGCACAAGCAAGGGTAGAAGTACAGTAATAATTTCGTAGTAATGGAACCTACACCCACAAGTAGGTAAGTGGTAGGTAGGTAGGTAGGTAGGTAGGTAGGTAGGTTCATGCATCGCAACTATACCAACGCTTTATTAGTTACCGTATTATTGATTTACACAGCTCATGTACAAATATACGTATTTAGAACACTACATGCATGGATACGCACATATATGTAAGTACTTTTTAAATAAGTACCTACTTAGTGATATGTATGTACTTGTAAGCAAATTATCCGAAGTATTTATGATCTTCATTCTCAAACAACCTGCATTTTCTTGATATTATTTAAATACCAAACCCTAAATACATAATGCAGGGCAGCCTATGTGTAGGTATGAATACGCCGCATCGACCGCGGGACCAATTTACGAATTCTTCTCACATTATTTTTGGTTTTACTTATCAATGAAGCAGGCACGATTTACTGTTATTTTTCTCATCACAGGATCAGGTTTCAGTGCTGTTTTTCTTTTTTCGTTGTCCGAACAAAACAGATGAGCGTATTCTAATTTTCATTAATTTTTTTCGTATACTCCATGAGAAGAATTTGCATCTTGAAAGCATAAATCGACACTGAAACGTTTACCCTGGCGAATTTACCCCATGATTTGATATTTACGTTCGAGACAACAGATTACACTTAGTTGGAAAAAAGGGTAAGTTTAGTATAGCCTAAAGAGTGAGCGCAAAGGTACCTAAACCTATATATACGTCTATACGAGTACGATACAATTAGGTAGGTACGTTATTACACTACATCTAGAATCAAAAGCTCAAAGATGATATTATAAGGGAGTAATGCCTTAACCATTTATGCAAGTGGAATGAATGAGAAAAAAAAATTAATTGCATATACGTAACTTTGCAGTTGAGTGGGCTGCCTAAAAGACTGTTATGTACTAACCAGTAACTACTAAATAAGTTCAAAACGGCTACACTGAATTACTGAATCACGCGCTGAGTTGTTTTGTTATTACATGTGGATATTTACGATGGAAGAGGTATGGAAGAGAAAGAAGGGGAAACTGGGAAAGTCACATGGCATTAGAGTCCGTGCAGCGTTGCCATATTTGGTGTACCTTATAATATGAATATTATCGTTTCTCAAGGGCATTGAAAGAAGCGGGGTAGAAGGCGATTGTTTGTAACCAGAACCACGAAACGAATAGAAAGTACCTACGAGTACGAGTACACAACTACATACGTCTACACATCGCCAAGTATTCGATATTGTATTTTTACTTACTCAAATAATTCGCCTGCTGCAGAAATTTCGGTAGAATCTCTAAACTAAATTTCTGATATGAATTAGGAAGTATCCTCTACCCTAATCTATTTATGAACTTTACAATAAATAGGATTTTTTGTTTGGAAACAATATACTTTCAAGACGTGTAGAAACAGTTGTTGGATAATAATAAAATGAAATTCACATAATACCGGAATCGAATACTGCGAGAAAGTCTTACTGGCATACAGGGTGATTCATTAAGTTTTCACAATATTTTACCAGTTGGTCGCCCTGACCGAGAGAAACAAAAAGCGTTATGTACACATGGTGCCTATCTCTTCACAGAAGAGAACTAGGAGCATGTAAAGTGTACCATTCCCCTTGAAATTTTTTTTTTTCAATTCGGCTCCAAAGTGACGGTAGCGTAACAGTTGCGTGAGACATTGATAAGAATTTGAGAGGTGAAAATGGAGAAAAAATACATTATAAATGAGGGTTTTTCAAACTTTTTATGAAAATGGTCAATTTTAGAGAAAACTTCATTTGAAACTTTTTATGCAAAATTCCTTCCTCTATAAAAAGTTTCAAATAAAGTTTTCTCTAAAATCAACCATTTTCATGAAAAAATTGAAAAACCCTTATTCATAATGTATTTTTTCGACATTTTCACCTCTCGATTTTTTCTGAGAGGTGAAAACGTACATGCGCAAGCCATGTAACGCGTCAGTAACGCGTAACATATCACGTGACTTTGGAGCCGAATTAGTGTCCAATTGATTCTGGCCCCCAATGACATTTTTAATGAAAGATGAAAACTTCATAGGTTGGTAACATTGAGGCTATCTGTTTACATTAGTCAGAACTGCCAACCTACGAAATTTTCATCAAAAATTTCTTTGGGGGGCCAGAATCAGTTGGACATCCGAATAGGTAAATATTTTCATTTTTCTTTTTTTCAAAATTTTATTTGCATTTATTTATTTTAACAGTAAGAGAGTTTAGAATTTTGGCATTTTAATGACACATTTCTCAATTTTTTAAATCTTAGTAAAAAATGAAAATAATAAAAATGAATAGAAAATTTGGCTTTTTGAGAATTGAAACACGATTCTAAAATGTATAGACAATTTCCCCTCCTCCCATGAAAAATGATACAAACAAAATATCCTAGGAAAAAGGCATTTTCAAGGTAAATATTGAGAAAAACTTTTTAGATTTCTTTCAATTTTCAACAAAGTGTTTACTCGCGAAATTTGAAAAAAAATATTGAAAAATTCTATTATAAAACTTGAAAAAAAAATCAAAGCAGAAAAAGCTATGAACTTATAATTTCTCTCAGTCCGTCGAGAGGTCATCCAAAATTGCCCGGCAAATTATAAATTACGTCCACGCAATCTGAATCCATACCGTATACTTGTGTTCGTACACTCAATAAAATTTCAAAATGTTTTGCATGTGAAGAGGTTAATAACACGACATGTCATGCGTGTTATCTACACGTCTCATCAAACGAAGCAGTTCGTAATCAACTTGAAAAAAGCATTGATTTTTAGCGCGAACAAAACCGAAAAATATGTAGGTCTAGTAAAGAGAGGCTTATTCCTTCACCGCAACATAATTTTAAATTTCGAAAAAATTTATAAAATTCTAAAATTTTACCGTGGCTTGTAGCGAAAAAAAAAGATGAAAACATCGATCGTAATTATTTTTTCAAACATGGCGAATCCTACGCACAAGGTTGCAACGACCAACATTCCAGTATTGTTGAAATATTTGCGGCGAACAGAGTAGGCAACTTATTATACTCGCGAACCGCGTATGTACATTTTTACCGCCGCCGCTGCGATTCCGTGGTTTTCCTCGAGAATATACGGCTAAAATGTAGGCTTTTTTTATACGGCTCGCGAAAAATGTAAAAATTTTAATCATGACGCTGTATCGAGCATTTCGGATGCGACGATAAATCGTTTATTCTTCAAACTAATGACTAACAGATAAGAGCGCGCGGTGAGCTTTGAAAGGTGATAAATCAAACGGATTTATATCTTAATCTGTTTACCGACTATACCTATACGTAGATAGAAACTACGAAGGTGTAATTCATTGAACTGAAGTCAGATATAAACCACTTGTCGCGATACATTTTCACATTAATCTTCGGCTAGAAATTAGGTAAAAACACGTACAACCTCGTGTAAGACCTTTTTAAGACGATCGAACACCTCGCGCCTAATACTCGAGAAATGATAATCCGCCGGCAACGAGAGAGATTTATCAGCTCGTATGACACGTGGAACGGACCACAAAGCTGCTAAGTAAGAATGTTGGTCATTTTGGTATTTTTTTAACGCCGAAAAACTTATAGTTGGCTGAATGCTTTATTGCATGTTAGAATAACGATTAAAGGGTAGCGCTGTAAAAGGATAAGTAAACTTCTTCTGTGCAATAGTTCAGTGGCAGCCGCGCGGTAACTTTAGTACTGTTATCTACGTTTTGACAATCCTTCAACAGTTCTTTATTCTTTGCTTACCTTGCAAGTTTACTCAACAACTCAAAGCAACGTTAACGCGTAGTTGACCGAACGAACTTTCTTTGATATGAAAATGAGATAAAAGACGAAATACCTATCCAACTTTGGGCAAACTTCGGTACACCTTATCGTACCTTGGTAGTGTATAATTTAACCGTAAGAGAGTAAAGAAAAAGATTTTTCCAGAAACCTTCATTTCTTCGAGGTGTTTTCAAATTCTCGCTACTAACTTTTTTTATCAAGTTTTCAATTTTATTTATTTTTTCTTTTTTACGAATTCAGGAGAAAAATATAATTAATATAAACCTTTTAAAGTTTCTACAATTATATTTTGTTGACGTATGAATACGAAATCTTGAAAATGAATTTCATTCTACTGGGAGCGTATTTAAATTTAAATACGTATTTCGTCAGAGTTTCTTCTTATTATTTTTAATTTTAATCCGTTTGCAAAAATTAGACCGAGAAAAGCTAAATGCAAAATGTAATTTATTCTCGAGAAATAAATAATGGTGGAATTTTTCCAACCGTAGTTTCAAGAATTTGCGCCAGTCTAATGCTCCATTTTTCGTATTCTATATCATCATTATCGCGTAAACCTATCGAAAGCATCACCTCCCCAGTACATCATTTTTTCCATCGAGTTATAATTCATTTGAACGGTACGCGTTATTGAAATACGAAAATGAAACTCGAGCTGATGCCATCGCGCGAGCATTCGTAACGTCGCGTCGCGTCGTCAAGGCAAAAAAGCAAATGCATTCCTCGCCTAATTTGAATTGCAGTCGCACGTGCGGTCGGAAATTGAGGCAGTAGAAAGGGTTTATGGTGCAACGATGTGATTATACAATGGTAATTGTGGTTCGGTACAATTTAGTGGCTTGGAATATCGCTATTGTTATGTTATATTACGGATTTTGAGATTATAAATGATAATAAATTAAAGTTAAAATTATCCGTCGTCTTGTGTACTTTGCGAAGGTTCATGTTCGATTGTTGCCAAATGCATATTTATCCATCATCGAGAACAGCAACTTTTCCAGGACTACACCAATGTTTAATGAAAGTTTACAATGTACTTACTTATCTGCTTAGAGTCTAGCTGGTGGTTTTTTTCCTATTTATTTCGTTGTTTAATTCGAAACATGGTGGCTTGAAATAAATCGAACATCAATTTGATTTGTTCCCCCATTTCCTCGACCGCGTAGAAGATGATTGAAAATTTTCAGTAAAAAAAAAAAAAAAGGGAGGCACGTTGCTGCGTGGTGTTTTAGTCACACATTGTACTGAATGTAATATTAATGCGATTTCCATACTGTGTATATATTTGAGGTTATATGATAATGTTTTCTCATTTATCAACAGTTTTTTTCCCTCCCAATATATTCGAAGCATAATTAATCAAAAGGCCGCAGTTGACACGATTTCATAGTTTATTAAAAGTCAAACGTGTAACTGAAATATTTGCACGAGAAGTATGGAGATACTGCAAAATGTCTAGGAATTTATGTAAATACGTATATAACGGCGTTGATAAATACTCTGTCGGATCGATCAGTCCAAATTGAAAAATTGAGAGGGTTTGAAATTTTTTCTCCGGAGCAAAACTTTTTGGGCACGAAAATCTTGAAATCAATTTTATGATGAAATTCCAAAATGATTTTTAAAAAAATTGTAATATTAATTTTTAGACAAATTTTTTGTAAAATTTTTTGACAGATTTTTCATGAAATTTTTAGACAAATTTTTCACAAAATTTTCTGACAAATTTTTTGAAGAATTTTTTGACAGAATTTTCATGAAATTTTTTGACAAATTTTTCACAAAATTTTCAGACAAATTTTTCATAAAATTTTTTGACAGATTTTTCATGAAATTTTCAGACAAATTTTTTGAAAATTTTTTTGACAAATTTTTCATAAAATTTTTTGACAGAGTTTTCATGAAATTTTCAGATAAATTTTTCATAAAATTTCTAGACAAAGGGCATAGGGAGACAACCATGGTGAATCTGCCCCAGAGGGATCCGGAGCTGATATTTAGGTGGTAGATGGGTACTACCAAGAAACATGCACGACCAAAGTTTCAGACCCCCCACCCCCTGGTTTTTTAGAAAATCCCCTTTAAGTGAAAAACGTTGTAGGGGTGAAACGTGACTGTGTTTGAAAGGGTACTCCTGGCTAAAATAGGCGAATCAGCCTATAAGAGCTACTTTTCAAAACTAACTATCAGACATTATTAAGGACTACAAAAAAATTTTTAAGTGAATTTTCCTACTCCCACCCCCTCCCTCTTTTCCACAACCCCTCAAAATATCGTTTTTTTCTTGA
>FIZT01051182.1:0-11293 GCA_900065295.1 Paracoccus marginatus
TAAAATTATAAAACTGCACTTTTTCGAATAAGGCGGGTGATACCAATATTTTGGCAGCTCATTTTTTTGGTTCTCGAAAAAGATCGATGAATTCGATTTCTAGAGCACTCTTTCATCTTTGGATTGTAGACTATAATAGATAGTCTATTTATTATTATTTTCGCTTGAATGGGGTATTATTTATTTCAAACGTTTTAATTTTATCGTAGGAGTCGAACCTTTGCCGAATGAGAAGAAACTGGAATTGGAGTCGATAGATTCGAAACTACCACCTTCGTTAGTATCTTTATCGCATTACTTCACCTACTTACGACGGAATTTGTGCCATATTTCGTTCTTCCTTTTCAATCAAACTTTATTACTTTTTACAGAACTAGTTCGGATACTTTCGGCGACGTAACGCCAAATACACCCACCAACGAACCAGACTTCCTTAGCGCACAAGAAAACAACGATATGTAAGTACAACAACTACAAATTAACGCTATTACGTTCAAATTTTTCTTATCACGTAATTCCAACGATCTCTCGAGTAAATACTTGTACACAACGCGTCAATATGCATGGAGTTGTTGTTACGGCGATGCCTTCGAACATATGGCCGATTACTCATCTGTTTTTCTAGTAGGCATACAAACGGTAAAACGCATTTTGATAATTTGTTTTTGCGATGAGAAACCTTCATGTATAGCACGGCCACGAGTACCTACATACGTTGTGCGGCATTATCAACGTTAGACAGTTCGCTCGGTGTTATGTCATTGACGATTGGTAGTTAGTTAGGCTTTCCTTTAAAATGTTGTTGTTTTTTATGAAAATTATCATCAAATTCCAACTTTGGATGTTTGCTAGTATCGCGACTACGATGTAATTATACTTTCTTTTTGCGTACCTCTACCTATGTGGGTATTCTGTGAGCAAGCTGATTTCAAATAGTTGTATATTAATTTTCGTATTTTTGCATTTTTTTTTTTACTTTTTCAGAAAACGGTTGCGTACGTATAGCTCGACCGATTCGGAATTGGAAAATACTGATAATGGGATCCCAATTAGAGATAAACCAGAGAAGTATAGGAAAACATTGCGTTTAACCTCCGAGCAAATTGTAAGTTTCGAGATGAAAAATTGTATTAAATTTCATCGTAAATGTCGATAACCTTGAAATTGATTTAAAAATTTTACCAACCTTTTGAATATGCTGATATAAGTACATACCTAGCAGCTGATAAAAATATCTACATAGTGTACCAAATAGTTGGAAATCGTGATTTTTCGGCGTCAGCGTCAGTAAATCGACGAGTTTATGGTTTGAATTTCGATCTTGACGAACTCCTAATGACCCCGAATTAATTTCTGTTTCAGGCCAGTTTGAACTTGCAACCGGGTCCGAATGAGATTATGTTTAGCGTGACAACAGCGTATCAAGGTACGACTCGATGCAAATGTACCTTGTTCTTATGGCGATACGACGATCAGATAGTCATTTCCGATATCGACGGAACCATCACCAAGTGAGCTAATGATAAATGGCTAATTTTAGTTTGATTTGTATATCTGTTGTTGCGAACGAGCGCCATTCAAAAGGGCTTTACCCTATGAATACCGTGAAAGATAGGTCGAACTATGACTAATACGTTCGAAGTGATAAATATCGCCGCGATTTCCTCATTTTTATTTGATATATTTATTGTTCGACGCGTCGCAAGGTTACTTTGAAACCGACAGTGCAAGGTACCATTTGGGACGGTTGCAGAGAAAAATGGAAATGAACGATTATTTTTCTTTTAATAAATTAAAGTTAACTTTATTTTATTTTTATTTTTTTAGGTCCGATGTGCTTGGACATATTATGCCAATTGTCGGTAACGCTTGGGCTCAAAGTGGCGTTGCCAAGTTATTCAATCGTATCGAAGATAACGGATATAAACTTTTGTACTTATCGGCACGAGCAATAGGTAAAAAAGTTTGAATTTTCTGACGTCAATTGCATTGAGATAATTATCATTAAACGTCGATTCGTCAGTTTTTTAAAAGAAGTCGCAACTTCTCGAAAAAACGGATTTTAAAATATCGATTAAAATGTTTAAAAAAGAGGGGAAAAAACGTGAAGAAAATTCATAGAATTCGAATTGAAATTTCTGACGAGTTGGCGTACATTACCTCGTTTTATCGTCGAGGCTTTCAGTTTTTTAATGAAAAAAATGTTCCTTCGTTAGGTCAATCGAAAGGCACCAGGCGATATTTGAACTCGATTAAACAAGAAGATCTGACATTACCAGAGGGTCCTTTATTGTTAAATCCCACCAGTTTGCTCAGCGCTTTTCATAGGTGAGTAAAATATGCTCAGAGAAGTATAAATTTGAAAATTCGAAATAGTTTCATCTGAAAAGATAACGTTCTAAATTAATTTTCTTTCTGTATTTCAGAGAGGTGATCGAAAGAAAACCGGAAGAGTTTAAAATATCGTGTTTGAGAGATATCCAAGCCCTATTCCCACCGGATTCTAATCCTTTTTATGCCGGTTACGGCAATAAGATAAACGTAAGTGTTGAATTTCAATATTGAAAAGTCTTGCCCAAGATTTGCATTACATTTTTCATCTCTGTTGCGAATAGGACGTTTGGACATATCAGGCTGTTGGCATTCCTATGTTTAGAATTTTCACAATAAACCACCGTGGAGAATTGCGACATGAACTTACCAAAACTTTTCAATCATCGTGAGTAAAATTCTATGAAATTCACAATCAATTATTTTTATTATAACGATTAAACTAATCGTTGTAATTGGTACCGCAGATACATAAGTATGTCGCAAATAGCCGATCAACTGTTTCCGGTCAGATCGAGGCAAACTGTGGCTGAAGAATTTTCAGAATTTAACTACTGGCGCGATCCCATTCTCAGTATCGAAGAATTGCTACCGTCAGCCTAAGCAAAATGTTGATTTATTAATGGAGAAATTACCCGTGATCACGTAGATTTTAGTCGTATGCTCTCAAAATTATCAGAAGTACCCACCTACAATATTTTATTCAAAGCTTTTCCCGAGCAGTGCGCTAATTTTAAATATACATATAAGGTAAATTTTGAATTGAAAATTATTCGTCGTTTGTACTCTTTCACTCAAATCAGATTACAAACGTTACGAAGAATTGGGTATTTCGATGGATATTATATTTCATGGAAATAATGATCGGTTTTATGCTACGCAATAATTACGAAGTCAAAATGGCCAAAATTTTGTAAACATATTTATGAAAAATAACCATGTCGAATTTATTCTCTATTGCGATGCTTCAAAAAAATACGTCGTTGAGTGCGTATGTATTTCCCAGCATAACATGTTTTCTCCGTAACGTAGTGCAAATACGTATTGTGTTCGTAATAAATGTATTGCGCATTCCAAAGTAATTGCAACTATTGTTTGTAGTAAACAGCTGATAGTTTGTGTTTCTGTTTATTCGTACGATTTTTTTTTCCTTAATGGTAAAACTTCGTTTGTATTTTTTTAAGTTTTATTTGTGATTTTTTTATTACTATCGGTAAGGAAAAGTCATGAATTTATGTATCAAGCTGTGAGTTTAGAGAAATGTTCTCGCGTTGTTTTTGTTTTGTGTTAATCGTCGTCAAACTAAAAATTAGTTTTTATTCCTTAATAATTTAGAAATTAAATTCGTAATTTATGGCCTTTTACCGCTGCCGCGTATTGATGCAATAATTCATGTAGCGGAATTTTAAAGGATTATTCGTGTTTATTAGATTTTTTTTGTGTCGTTTTCAATGAACACAATAGTATTTTGTCTTTGATTTTATTCAGTTTCTGTGTAAGTTCATTGATTATTTTGAAGATTTCACTGCTTTTGTTACCAAAGTACTGCTTTTTTTTTTTACAAAAATTTTTCAAAAAAATAAATGTGTGATAAATGTATTTGATTGTGAATTTTTTTCGACACTTTCTATCTTTCTATGTAGTTGATAAATTTTTTGTCTCTGGAAGTTTCAACTTGAAATAATTTTTTTCTCCCTTGAAAGACGGTTCTAATGATGCTTAATTTATGAAATACTTTCATTTTGGAAACGACTTTAATACTATCTGATACTGATAATATAACACCGGTTGAATCACAGACAAGTGATCACAAAACAAAACATCATTTCACAAGTAATCTGCGTTCAGCAGCAGTGATGGTGTTTTTCATCAACATAGCTACGGTTAAAGGACCTACGCCTCCAGGTACTGGTGTGATATGTCCAGCAACTTCAGCAGCTTCTAAAAAAACATAATTGTTGGTAATTGAAAGTTCTAACGGTAAGTGAAATCATCAGATAAACGAAGTCACCTTCAAAATTCACATCACCTACAAGTCTACTTTTCAATGAAACAGGATCAAAAATTTTAGTAATTCCGACATCGATTACGAATGCCCCAGGCTTAATCATATAACCACGAATCAGAGAAGGGACACCTGCAAACAAGAATCACTTTAAGTGATGAAATTTCTTTGATTTATTCATTCCACAAAAACTGATCGAGAAGTGACCTGTGGCAGAAATCAAGATATCTGCTTCAGAACAAAATTTGACCAGTTGTTCCTTAGGTGTGTGTGTATGACAAACGGTAACGTTAGCTCCATTGCCTAAAAAATTTGAAAAATTAAGTAATGATGAATAATTCGCTATGTCGTGAAAGAAATGTGGAAATGACCAATTACGTACCTACTTTTGATTCATAATCGGATTGAAGTATTAAACCTATGGGTAATCCTACGTGTTTTGAACGACCACATATCACAGCATTTTTTCCAGTTATATTTATCCCTGAATGATGAGAAAATTGTTCAAAATTTGTCTAATAAATTGATTATTAATTTATTTTTGGAAAAAGAATTGCAGACTACCGACCACTTCTATAAAGCAGATATTGTACTGCTAAGGCAGTGCAAGGAACTAGGCTATCCATTTGTAGACAAAATTTACCAAAATTTGAATAGGTAAAACCATCAACATCTTTTTCAGGGATGATTCGTTGACAAATCGCTTTATCGAAATTATCTGGTAAAGGTAACTGAAATACGTAGGATTCAGATTCAGTTAATACTTGCAATCAAATTTTATAAAAGAAACACAATTAAAAATGCGCTGACTTGCAATAATATAGCATCGACGTCGTCATTTTGATTGAGATTGTCGATGGTATTAATTAATACTTCTTCAGGAACATCAGAGGGAAGCTTTATAGTATCAGTCTCGATTCCTAAATAAAAGTAAAAAGTGTTCAATCGTTTTTTAAACGAGATTACAGTTGTGAAAAAAATAAAATAAAAAATTGTTCACCTACAACTTTGGCAGCGATCATTTTATTATTCACGTACAATTTACTCGCCGGATTATTTCCGACTAGTAATACGGTTAGATTAGGAACTCTTTGGTGACGGATCTTGAACGCACCAACTTTAGCTTTTAAATTATTCAAGACCTCATTTGCTATCGATTTTCCATCTACTATGGTCGCTTTGTATCGTCTGCAGCAGAAATGTTTATAATACGGTATTATGAATAATTGTTAAAAATCTAATATTTTATAGAGAAGGATATGAATACATACTGACCTCATATTAAATATGAAGGAGCGAAAGTGGAGAAATTTCATTTTCTATGGAATTATCCAGAACAGAACTATATCAGTCAAAATGCCAGTGATTTGAGCAAAAGTTAGGGTTAGAACAACGTTGAGAATCAAAACTGTAAGAATTTTTCAATGGGTAATTCATTTACTAAGTAAGTACGTGCTCTACGTACTCCATGTAGACTCCAGCATCACTGTGATTAAAGTCATAAACATTGACGCATCAATTATTCAAAAAAATTAAAATTCTTCAAAAAAATCAAGAAAAAATCAAATTCAAAAACCTCAAACTCAAAATTTTGAATTTTTGAATTTTAGATTAGAAAAAACTTTATTGTTGACAATTATGACTTTTTTCAAAAGTTGAACCATTCAGCATAAATCAAATTAAAATTTTCGATGAGTTGGCAGATAGATTTATTGTACGGTTGTGTTTGAATTTGGAAGGTACCTATTTTTTTATTCTTTTTTTGTTTTAAATTTTATCACTCCGAAAGTTTCAATTGGAAACTTTAAAAACTTGATTTTCCTTTGTTATGAAATAATGGACGATTTCAATTGGAAAATCAACGAGTAGTACTCTTTTTTTTGAAAATAATTTCAGATTTTTTGCAAAATCATCATGAATCACAGATGAAAAATAAAAAGTCAAAGATGAAATTTCCATTCTAGATTGTTCTCTTTTGCTTTGCTTGTCTGCATTGTTCATGATGATACGTTCACAAAAATTTGTAACCTCTAAGCACGTTGATTTACCGTTTTACCAGTGTAATTTAATTGTAGGATTGATCAGAGTGATCGAACGTGGAAGGAATGGTTTTATCGGATTAGTAAAAAGGAGCATCCTACAGGCTTTCGTCTATTTTCAGTAAGTGTCCGATAGAGTATTAATTTAATAATAAATGAAAAATGGTGTTGAATTACTTCGGTACACTAGAGAATTTATGAGGCGTTATGTATGTGTTGTCCCAGATTGACGTACATATACATGTCATCAATCATCTGATTACGTTGTGGTATTTTAATGTTTATTGCAATTCATTGTATCCCGGAAAATGAGTTATAACATAGTTATTCGCTGATAACGTAACTGATCGAGTCATTTTGTGTTACTGATATTGCTTCCTTTCGTTTGATGCAGTGTAATATATAATGTATGTTACCATTCGATGGCAAGAACAGAAGACCATAATCAAGACGCTGGCAGTCCAGATAAACTAACTACCAAAACTTTACCTTGCGAAAATCCTCATGAGGAGCATGGATTTGTCATCCTAGGTGAAGGTGTGTACAAACTTATATGTAGCATACGAATATTCCATCTGGTCACTTTATTAACCGAAGTATTTAGTTCCCTCAGCTGATCCTGTTTCAAAATCTGGGTGTCAGCACATAAACAAAGCTTTAGACGCTACCAACGTCAGAAAAGGTATTTTACGTGCTGGAGGTTTTAGTTCTTTGAGATGTGTCAATTGTAAAAAGCAAACTTTGAGCATATCTGAAGAGAAGGTAAGCTATACTTCTTTCATGTAATGAAATTGTATCGTACATATCCATTTGTAAATGTATTCTTATGTTGATTTGTACTGCACACCAGGATTTGTCACTCTGTTTGAAATGCGGTGCGTGTAATTGTGACGATCATATTTCGAAGCATTTTGAAATTGCTCATTCAGATCCGCATACGTTATGTGCCAAGGTTAAGGATTGGAGTGTTCGGTGAGTATAATAATACCTCGATTTACTGAGACGTAATTTGGCTGTAATAATGAATTTTTTTTTTTTTTTTGTATTCAAGATGTTACAAATGTGATATCGATTTGTCAATAGAAAACAGTGGTAAATTGAGGGAAGGAATTAATTTATTGAAGCAAGAGCAAGCGAAACCCTCTAAAGTTGCACCTAGAATGACTACTTTCGGTATTTATTTTAGATTTTGATTGGTCTATCATCGACCATATCTAATTTTGAATCGTTCACTAGATCCAGAAAATATTGATGGCGATACTGAATCTGCCACTCAATATAACCGAAATGCCATTATACCATCGTCAGCGTTATCGGTGAACGTATTACGTAAAACTGGACCGCTGCCTACTCTCAAAACTGGACAACTGCCGTCTCCGAGGGGATTAATGAATCTCGGAAACACGTGTTTTATGAATTCAGTTCTTCAGTGTTTAGCTCAAACTCCGTTCTTATTAGACGTTTTACAAGAAATCTCCGAACCTGGTGAAAGAGCCACTTTGGTCGTTAGTGAAAATGAACAAGTGGTGAGTTGCGTTTCTGTTTATGTAGAGGATGTTGAGATTTCGTTGCTTTTCATCGATTTCCTTCATGTGTTTTTAGAATGTCGAATTGGACAGATGGGGGCCTCTAACCGAATCATTGGCGTATACTTTGAGAGAAATGACTCGCGATTCGAGTGGCGTTTTCCAACCCGGTCAACTTTTAGATACTCTGAGAAAGAAATGTCGTACTTTTATTGGTTATAACCAACATGACGCTCACGAGCTTCTTAGACAATTATTAGATAATGTGAAAACCGAAGATATCAGAGTAAGTTGATTTTTCCCCCCTCTCAAGTTTCAATCTTAATTCTTCATGTTAAAACACGGTTTGTATTTATTGCAGCGATATCAAAGTCATATTTTAACTTATTGTGGTTTAAGTAAAAAGTCTAATCCTGATGAGGTGGATGAAAAGAAACGAGCTTTGGCTAAAAGTTTAAATCAGAAATTACCTGAATTAGTGAACATTAGACCTGATCATGTTTTCAAAGGTACTTTAGTTAGTACAGTGCAATGCATCAAATGTCACCACAAGTCCGAAGTTATCGAAAATTTCTTAGATTTGAGTTTGCCCGTGTCTTTTGAAAAAGTAAGTAGCATTGTGTAACATATCGATCATGATTGAATAAAAATTATTGAAATGCTAATCGTTCTAGCATTTTCAGGTACAACCTTCTTCAACTTTGGCTAGAAGAAAGAATGCCTTTAACGATACTGAAAATCGGCCAAAATCCAACCATCAAAAAAAGAAAGAAAATAAGGCTGCTCGAAAAGCCAAAAAACTGGCCAAATTCAAGAAACGTCTGAAAGGTAACAAGAAAATCAATAAATCATAATTGTTGCTTTTATAGTTGAAATGTACTTGTATCGAATAATGATTTTTTTCTATTCAGATGATGAAATCAAAACTGTTGAAAATCCTCTGAATGACAAAAAGGATGTCGATGAATCTGGGTATAGCTCTGCTAAAGCAATATCTCCTGTTCAAAATAATAACGTGCAAGCGTCGATAGAAAACAGCCGGAATGAAATTTTAGCCGAAGCATTGACAGAAGTGAATTCATCGTCGTCGTCACCCATTCGTTATAATAACAGTATTAATGAAGGTGCTGAATATATTTTATTGTTAATATTTAGCCGTCGCTGATTTTTTTTTAAAACTCTCTTATTATTTTTATTAGGTGAAAGTTCCACTAAAACAACTAACGTCGAAACGAGGGAATCAGCGATCGTTAACGAGCCAAAAGAAGATACTATACCTTCCACCAGTTCCTATTTCAACGCAGATGGTTCTATTGGTAAAGCCAAATCAGAAGATGATAAGGTCAGTGTTGTAACTCATTTCGGCAGTTACTATTAAATTCGAGTATCATTACAAATTGTAATTGATCTACTTTTGCAGGCTTCCTCAATCGAAAATTCGGTTTCGAATTGCGTTGACAACGAAAATGCCAACGAGTCTGGCCCGTTCGTACTAGGAGCTCCTGATATGAGATGTAGGCTAGTGAATTCTCCTGCTGCACCCAGCGATGCCTTTTCCAGCAGCAGTGGGGGTAGCAGTGATAAGGATGAAGATCACGATAATTACGATTACGATCTTGATGATGATGACGAAGCGGTCGACGGAGGCGATGATGGTTCTGCTGAGGAAAATAACGCCGAAGACGTCTCCGAAGATGAAGGCTTCAACGCAACTTTGCAGCCTCCGGGCAGATACGATGATGGTTCTATACTCTCATGTCTGGCTCATTTCACCGCTCAAGAAATATTAACTGGAAATAATAAAGTGAAATGTGATTCTTGCACTGATCGGCAAAACAAAGGTACATATTATTGTTGCTTGAAACTTGAGAGTATTCATTAATTCAGTTTTTTATTGATCATTTTTTTTTTTTCAACAGATATTGGAGAAAACGACAAAAAGAAACCAGTATATCAACCTGCCACTAAACAATTACTTATCAATTCTCCCCCTCCTATTCTTATTTTACACTTGAAGCGTTTTCAAGCCATGTATACTAGTTTACGAAAAGTCTCGAAGCCTGTAGATTTTCCTCTTATTCTCGATATAGCTCCTTTTTGTTCAGCCAAGTGTCAGGTACGTAATTTAAAAACGAAGAGTCATTTTGAAATTTTGTTTCGTTTATCATGTTGAGTTTTGTTAATCGTTCTTTTTTTTTTGCAGAATTTATTGGTCCCTGGCCAGAATAAAATTTTATATTCTTTATACGGTATCGTAGTTCATAGCGGTTCGTTACAGGGAGGTCATTACATCGCTTACGTTAAGGTAAAATCAAAATAAACCCATAATGGAGTGTTCCAGCGATAAGAGTCCTAATGACGGTTTCATTTCAGGTTAGGAAACCGGTCGAGAAAAACAGTTACCGTAGGGTATTCTTACCAAAATCTGCCAACAATTCGGTCTCGTTGGAAAATTTTACGTTGGAGAGTATCGAACAGAAAATAGAAGAAGATCAAAGTAGTCCTAGCACTTGGTATTGCATTAGTGATTCGAGCGTAACTCGAGTCCCGTCTGAAGAACAAGTACTAAAAAGAGAAGCGTATTTATTATTTTACGAGCGAATTTTTTGATGTTTATCTTATTGAACTTCGTTTTACGAAACATTTATGTAATTTATTGAAGATGATGTTCTGTTCATGTTATTGAGGTGTAATACCTTCTGTAGTTGAAATTTTATCATCTTTTATTTCGGTGTTGATTTTTTTCTTTCATTATTTATTATTGTTGATCGCGCAGAATTGTGGTTTTGCTCGGTCTAGTATCATAACGGTAGTGCTTTGTAAAATTTTTATTCGTAATTTATTTGACGGTAATCTGTCTATGGTGGTCGAGTTATTAAAATATCAGTTCGGAAACTAATTAAATGCAATGTACAAATATCATCGAATTTCGCAGTGTAGTAGTATTTCTTTACGTATTTCATTTCTTTTTAATTTGTAAAATGTGATTTTGTGTAATAAATTGTTGGAATTATTTATTAACACAAGTTATGATAATGATTTTTTTGTTTTAAAATTGTTAATTCGGCGTTGATCTTTTTTGTAAAATAAAATCTGAAGACAGAAGCGGTTAGCCTATTTCTTTTGTTTGCCAGTTTGTCTCGCAGAACGTACGAAATAATTTTATTGACCTGGGCCATCGCCTAATTCTTACTTGGCAACTATCGAGTATCATCGTATCAATTAAATAAACCGATCTTCAGCCGAGGTTTGTCAGTGTGATTAGTGATGCTGAAAATGAAGCTACAGAGAGAATTTTGTGGGGTATAAGAGTGCATGTAATGAATCAACTACGGATCTTAGACCATTTAGAATTAACATAGACCGCGCTTAGTGATAAAATCGTGTTCCAA
>FIZT01051210.1:0-17027 GCA_900065295.1 Paracoccus marginatus
AAAGAACGCGTCGATTGAGTAATTCTACGATTTTTGGCGATTTTTTGAAAAAAAAGTACACAAAAATGTAGTTTTTGAAAAGTTTACTTTTTTGTACTCTTTTTTCTAAAAATCACCAAAAATTGCAGAATCACTCAATCGACGCGTTCTTTGGCTCATAAGAAAGAGAATTTAATCCTCTTTTCAATGATGTATGAAACTTTATATTTCAACTTGAAAACATACTGAAATTTGCGCAAAAACTTTCAAAAAGCATAATTATCATTTGTCTCCAAAACGGCGGATGTCCGTACCTGAGTCTTATAGTACCTTACCGACGCCAAAGAAATGGGTTGTTTTTGTTTCTTGTTTTTTTTTTTTAATTTTTTTAATGACATTTCAAATTTCAATCCAACTTTACCATACAAACATGAAACATATCCGGTAAGTAATAGGTAAACAGCGAACTTCAATAAAAAGTTCACCAGTTTTAAATTTCAATTTTTTTATTTGAAACAATCTTTCTTCGTTAGGTATTATAAAAAAATTGATACCGCTAGGTTGCGGTTATGCGTTTGAAACTATATAATAGGTTTAGACTAAGTAAAAAATAATAATCAATTTAGGTTTGTTACACAAGACAGATTGAACCCAACAGGTCATTATATCAAAAAATGTCTTCTGTTCAATAAAACAAACATGTTGCGCGTAGATACCTAAATGAAAAAGTTAAATTGGCCATATAAGTACGCATAATGACTTCAGTACGTAGATATCATTCATTTAAAGTTCTATGAAAATGCTGACGAACTTAATCTGTTATTTGATAAAATAGCTTTGTACCAGTTATCTTTTCTCCGAACTACATGGTGATCTCGAAGAATAGGCGGAGAGATACATCAAACAATATGACGCCGACCAAATGTTTTTATTTGAACCATATGATCAGTTAATATGTTCTTCTATTAAGTATAGACCACTACAAACGCATGTAAAGGAACTTATTAAAGTAGCACAAATTATGAATAAAGAATTTCGCATTTCTGTATCATTTTTTCACAAACCGCGATAGAGTATACTTATCGGGCGTGTGAATTGTGAATCAATCATGAAACCGTTTATATTTTTAGTAGTTTTAATCATTTTTACAAAGTGTGGTAAGTACTAGTTAATTTTTTTTTTTAAATTATCAAAATCACCTTTAATGATGAAATTTACTGAATTTAAACAACATTAAACAAATCAAAATTTAATCGAATTACTTGAAAATTTTAAGACAAAAATTCAAATTTTGTCACGTGTTGAATTCTAATTTGATTTGTAAGAAACTGGCGAAGAGGATTATTACCCTATTCATCTTCCTTATCGTGACCTGTTTCATCCTCTTTAACGAATTCTATGGGAATTTCTGTACCATTTTCCTCCAATAATTCCAACTGCTGATTACTGAAAATGATCGCTGTGTTTTGAATTCCTTCTGTTGGTGCTTCAGTTTTAGGTTCTTCAGTTGTAGGTTCTTCAGTTTTTGGTTCCTCTGGTTGTTGCGAAAAATTTAGCGAGGTTGTAGTAGTATAGGTTTCTGGGGCTCGTGTAGTAGATGACTTGAAAAATACAAATAGATAATTCATCTACGTTCAGATGCGATTTAAAATGAATACGAATGTAAAAGCAGTCAAGTCACCTGTCCAGCAGAGTTTCGTGCGGCTTTAAATGTTAAAACACCATCGGAAGAGATAATCGATTTGACCGTCTCTACATCAATATCCTTCGGCAACGCGAATTCCCTTTCGAATTTCCGGGCAACAAATCCATGATCATCTTCTCTATCTTTGTGACTGGCCTTGACGTTGCACTGTCGTCCCGTCACTTTAATACGAATTTCATTTGGTTTGAAATGTTGAACGTCGATGTGAATCTATTACAGAAATGTTTTAAATATCTAGTAGGTACCCACCTACATATACGTTTATACTTTTAATTTCTTTCGAAATTTTCTTTTTTGCTTACCGCAAACTGACTTGCTAACCATTGTTGCTTTGCTTTATCTTTTTTTTGAGCTCTATCAGGAGCTGCGAACGGTCGCCAAGGGTAGAAATTATCTGGTCCGTAAGATAGGGACATTTTAGCCGGATTTCTTAGGTTATCTGATGTCAATACTAAACCAAATTTTTGATCGTATACTTTGGCATTCGCGTAAAAATCATCGTATTTGCCCGTTAATGGATTCTGTCTTTCTATGGTTGGCGGAAGTTTCCTCGGTGCACCAAGCATATTGTAAAAAAAATAATAATACCTAATGATATCACTGCAAGTACTTACTTATCAAATATCTGTCGCTTGAATTTTTTCGAAAAAGGAACAATTTTTTTGTTGTTTGCATTTTTTATTGGTAACCATTTATATATATCGGCTTAGATGTGAGCTTGACTTTTTCAAAAAAATAATTATTTTTACATTAATTGCGATAAGAACTTTGTAGATCTTCTATAGTTCTAGATATATAATATCTATTTACGTATAGTATGTATGCAATATGCATGTACTCCTAAAATCAATTACAGGTTATTCCAAAAATTTGGACGAAATTGAAGATACTCGAACAACTAATGGATTTCAGCCGACAACCAGTTCGCCTGCCGTCGTAGGCCAGTCTACCCCTTCAACACCATCCCTCCTAGAAGAACCATCGCTTCCATTAAATTCAGATTTTAAGGAACTTACAAACACGACCGATATTGTCGTTAAAACACCCGATGCCAATGCATCTTTCATCGATAATTTGAGCGATCAAATACGAATAGTCTTAAAACATTTCCAAGACCCTGATCCAGTTGGAATTCCCGGAGATGCTATTTTACCAGAACCAATGGTTGCTGAAGATGTGAACGCTTCGATGATTGTCGCTACTGGATTTTTTTACAATATTACAATTCGAGGCTTGAATAATTTCTCGATCAATGTCGTTGACACGTTTTTAGATAAAATGGAGGTGAGTATAAACTGATAGCGCACGATTAGGTACCTAGGTATTTTACTTACTTTTCGTTTTTAATGAAAATGTTACGTAAATCTACGATATTAGGTGTTCGTCACTTTGAAACTGAAAACCGTCACAGCTTTGGGAAATTACAAGATGAGCAATCTTTTAATTGATAACGAAGGCCCGTTCAATATCACATTCACCAACGTCACAGCTGGCGGTACTGTTGGCTTGATTACAAACGAGGAAGGAAAATTACGTGCCAATAAATCCATCATAGACATAGCATACGAGCAAATTGAGGTAAGATAGTGAAAAATTTGTTGATAAAAACTACCGTAAAAGATAACTAGGTACTCCGATGCTTACCTAATACCTACCTGATTTAGGTTGATCTAACCAACGTCAGCTCTTTAGCAAGACCATTCCTGAACAGCGGAGGATCCAGAGTATTCGACGCTGAAAAACCGCTCATTTTAGAAAGAGTGAACCAACGACTCATCTCAGAAATAAACCGACGTTTGGATTTCATTCCCAAAATCCCACCGCTGACTAAACTTTCGCCTGTCGACTTGGCAATATTGGAAGCTCGTAAATTTGTACGAAACCGATACGAGCCATTCGTTATAGACAAAGTGTTCGATTTCGACAACTCTTTTCTTAACGTTCACGTTGGCCCAGTTAACATAAATGGCGTATCGAGATTCGCTCGAGTTGGAAACATCAGTTTAGCCATGGTTAATCAAACTGTCGACCTAAAAATCAGAATAATAACTCAAAAAATAATCGGAAATTGTAAATGGTACTACGACATCGGCAAAGTTGGCGTTACCAGACATGGTCAGTCCAACTTCTCCATAAGTCATTTGCAATTCGAAGCAAGAGTCTTACAAAATGTCGATTCTAGAAAGTCACCCAAACTAGAAAGGTTAGATATCGAAACTGGACCGATTTTAGTGAAAATGGACGGTCTTGGAGATTTCGATTATCTTGTTGAAATGGTTGCCAAATTGCTACCAAAAATGTTGAGACATCTTATTATAGACGCTTTGGAGGACACGGTCAAAGATAAAATACAAACTGATATATTGGATAAGATCAATGTGGACCAAGTGTACGAGCAGAATTTATCAGATATTAAGAAGTATTTATCGAGTAGAATGTGATTTTATACGTTTAGCACAACATTTTTCATATAAAACCATTGTGAATTTGTTTTGTTTTTTAAAAATTCGTCGTTGAATAAGTATACCTCTTACTCGCATTTCAATCATGTTCTATCATAAGTCAATTTTGTTTAATTTTATACAAATATAATAATATTATTTAGCTAATTATGTCAGTTCATTGAACTCACCTACCTACTTCTTTTATCGCATGAAATTAAAATTAAAAGCGATGTTTATATCAGAATTTTATCAAGATGCATTTCCTATCGAAGATTATAGTGAATTTTAATTAGACTCTATCTACCTCCTTAAAAGTACACAATAATTTGATCATTTTTTTAAAAAACTTATTCACTTGTTATAAACGATTTTAGTTCAGATAATATACACACTAGGTTTAAAGTTCAAAAATATTTCAAATAAAAATGTATTTTTGCGAAGTAGGGAAATCTTAAATAGACGCATGATTAAGTACATACTAAAGTTTAATAGAACAAAAAATACAAAGATATTTTTTCAATAGAACTGCCTTTATTATCAATTAAACATTTAGCTATCATCGCAGTACATTCGATAGGTAAGTAGATAGTAAAATAATACGATGGTTAGAATACTCGTGTTTTGTGATTTGTCTCATCTTTTCACACCCGACATTCATCCAACTCAAACATTCATCAGCAAACTCTTCGCAAGGTGCTATTTTTCAAGTTCATCATGATTATAACTCTTGAGTCTTGATATAGATAAAGTGAGCCGTAAAATTCAGGAAAGTATTTCATCCGGTTTTTTTTTCGTATTTTATTAAAATGAACTTCATGAAAACGAACGTAGAGTAAAATTTCAAAAAGAAGACTGGAATATTTGAGTAGTTTAAAGAACGAATGATGTGTAAATTAAGGTAGGTACAAGATAATTATTCCATTATTCCATACATAGACAGGCATGTAAGTCGATATTTAAAAAGATAGGTAATCCAATAATCATTAAAATTAATCGAAAGTTGTAATTAGATCTAGGTACAAGTACGTTCGTCTCATTCACGATCTTGCCAAAAGCTTCAG
The DNA here is from genome assembly GCA_900065295.1 of Paracoccus marginatus. Taxonomy (NCBI): domain Eukaryota; kingdom Metazoa; phylum Arthropoda; class Insecta; order Hemiptera; family Pseudococcidae; genus Paracoccus; species Paracoccus marginatus. Next base: position 5,190 of record FIZT01051210.1, read on the forward strand.
TAAACTGAAATGTCGAGTCCATCTTTTGTATAAAATTTTCATAATGGGAATTTCGTTCAAAAACAATATGTAATAAAATGAACGTTATAATGTAGTTAACTTAAGGCAACAAATATAAAACAAGTTTCGAGGAAAATTTTCAAAAAATCAAGTTTTGCTCAGACGATGACGATCAAGCGTACATTTCTTCAATTTCTTTTTCGTATTTGACGACGACAACGCGTTTCATCACTTTCATGGTTGGTCCTATATCAAACATATAGATAAATAAAAGTAACGAAATAAATACAGACACGTGAAAAAAAATTTCAACATGTTACGAACCCAACTCTCCAGTAGCTAGCGAGAAATCTCTTGGAAGAATGGTGAATTTTTGGATTTTTTGAGCTTGGGAAATGGCATTTTCATTTACACGTTTGATTCCTTCTTCAATAGCTTTGTACACCTATACGAATATGTAAAATACAAAACGTAATTCACTCCTCGCTTCATAAAAATACGTAAAACGTAACAGATAATTGAGGGCTCACGTCAGCTGGTTTTTTCTCGACAATTTCAGAGACAGTTTCATACTGATTGGCACCAACTGACTTTAACCATAATTTAGCTTCGGGCGATAATTCATCTTGCGGCATTCCCGTTTCCATATTTATCACACACTGTAAATTTCAATTTGATTTTAGTGCCTCTGAATTCATTCGAGATTTGAAATGCGTATTTTCCAAAAAAAAAAAAAAAAAAAATGGAATTACTTTCAAAGTGGCTAATAAGGTAAGATATTTGCGACGATCTCCTACGACTACTGCTTGACTGATTATGGGTATTTCAGTTTTTATGGCTAATTCGATCAAAGCTGGAGCTACGTTTTCTCCACCAGCTGTAATTATCAGTTCCTAAAAGAAAAGGAACGATATGAAACAACATTGAGAATTATTTTTCAATCGATGCAAACCTTTTTAAATTGATCTAATTTACTTTTATTCTTCCAGTAATTTGAAGGAACAAGTTTTTGTTAATTCTTCCCAGATCTCCCGAGTGCACCCATCCATTTGAATCCAAAGCTTCTTCGGTTTTTTCAGGATCATTTAAATAGCCCATAAATACGTTTCTGCCATACATGCAAATCTACAAATGATATATTGAAAATTAAGCACTCGTAATGCGATTGTTCAAAATTATCTACCACTAATTTTAGCTACCTCTCCATTTCCATTTTCATCCGGCTGGTCAATTTTCGATCGAGTTCCAGGAAAAGTACGACCAATCGCATGCAAATCCAAGTCGGGAGATTTACTAATAAAATGACCGCCGCTAGTTTCTGACATTCCGTAAGCCTAGAAATTAATTATTCGTAAATCGTGAGCGTTGCAATACAAATACGGAAAACATTGAGAAAATTATCTATATTTACTTCAGTAACTGGCATATCGAGACTCATTAAATATTCTCGAACTTCAAGAGGTATGGGTGCAGCTCCAGATAGGTAAGTTCGACACTGATCAAAACCCAAGGCTTCTTTAACTTTTGAGTAGACTAATCGTTTGTAAAATTTGTACGAAAATGATTCTCCCACGTATCTGTTGAAATTATAGGTATAAAATTAAAATGACGGCAAATACACTGGTAAATAAGTAGATCACCGTGTCGTCTGAACCTACCCTTCCGAAATAGCTTTGTAATGGGCAAGACCGGCTGCTCTAGCACGGCAGAACAGAAACTGTTTGATCCTCGATGACTTCTTTTCAGCTGTTTCCAAACCTTCTTTGATTTTTTCCCACACTCTAGGAACTCCAAATAAGATTGTAGGTTTTATAGCTTTCAAATTATCCACCATCGATCCCTTGAAAATGAATAATTCTTTGTTTTAAAAAGTATAAAAAATACGTAATAAATAGACTTGTAGCGTCAAATAACGATATCATTGTGAACGATAATTGCTTAAAAATAATACGTCTGAGTGAAAAGCTTCAAGCCAACGTCGCAAATTTTATCTTGAGTATGAAAGGCGGATCATTAATTTATGACGTCTACAAAACTGTTTTCTAATCAAAATACAAACAAGTAGGTAGACGTCACTAAAACATGATCCGAGGTAATTGGATTTCACGCAGGTTTGGATGCACGTTTCATTTTCAAAAGTCCTTCTCTAATAGGTTTGTAAACACTAGTAATTTCTAATTAAATCTGATGGAATAATCAATGAATAATGAACAATGAATTTCTAAAGGAAGTCTAGACTATTATCAAATTATTTCAAAAATAAATAAATATTAAACTGGTGTGAAATTATATGATGTATGTAGTAAATATGCCTCAAAAAAGCGCAAGTACGTGTACTTGGATATGAGGTACCTAGACCTACATACAAAAACATTTTTAAAAAAACGAAGGACATGAAAGCGAAAGTACATGCGTACATGGTAAACGTTTTCAATAACCAAGGACAGATAATACAGTGAAGGTAAGTACACCAGTAATCAGTAAAAAGTGAATTGTTTAGAACAATGCGATTTTACCAAATGTTTACATTTATAATTCTTTGACTTAATATATCGCGCTTAAAGCTGAATGTCGGATATCTTTATTGAAAACTACCTGTATACTTACTTTTAAAACATTTTTATCGCCAAAATATACACAGCCTCCACAGGCCAATCCCATGAATAAATCAGCCGCCTGCAAAACCAATAAAATAACATGAAACTTCATGTCTCAAAATCACTTTGCAACTGCCGTGTTCGGAAAGCAGAAGATTAACCTGAGCAGCGGCGTGGCTAAGTGGAAGATACGATAAAATTCTCTCGTTACCGGGTTCCATTTGTAAATATTTGGAGGCCATTTTAGCATTGAATATCAAATTATCATGACTCAACATGACTGCTTTTGGTAAACTGGTAGTTCCTGACTAAAAAGAAAACTTTTGAAAACGACGAGCACTTTTATAATGCAGAGTAATCGGCTAAGTAGAACTTACTGTGTACAATAAAGAGCAACAATCATTCACAGCTAAACTTTCTATAATCTCGTTCAATTTATCGTCAGATTCTTGTCTACCAATATCCATCACATCTTGCCACTGCGAAAAATATGCAGTACAGTTTAGAAAACTGCGATGATCTATTAATTTCTAAGAAATAATATCCGAAATACTTACGCTTAACACTGACGGATCACTCGGTTTACCCGAATATTGAATAATTGCTTTCAGATCCGGTGCCTGGTCTCTGATTTTAAGTATTTTCTGTAACTGCATATCATTTTCAACGACGGCGATATTCGTATAACTGGTTTTTAAGCAATATAAACACGCTTCCGGTGAATTTGTGGTGTAAATTCCGGCTGCGAAACCACTATAAGAAATTCAAACATTTTGTAAGTACTTAAGCAAAATATGAAACAGTACTAGAAAATTTTTGTGATTATGAAGTGCTTACCCGGCATGAATGGCTGCTATATCTGCGTAAAACCATTCTCTCGAGTTCATTCCCAGTATACTTACTGAATGGTAACGTTCAAGACCTAATTTTATAAAAGCTTTAGCTACGGTTCGCACATCATCCCGGTATTGTCTAACAAACAGAACAGAAATTTATTAAATCACTATTTACTATTTTCATTTCATCTGTCTAGAATTCTAATTTCGCAAGTATCCCAAATCTCATCAACTTGGAACACTTGGAAGTTTGCGAACCATTGCCAAGTCTCGAATTTAAAGAACTTTAAAAACAAAAAATCTCATTGGTTCAAAAAAAGTTGTGTTTATTACCTCGAAGTCGAGTAAAATTATATGATAGATAAATTTCAGTGTGTCGTCAAGTTCCAAATTCTTATTTTTCGTTAAAAAGTGCATAATATTCACGTTGAAAAGTGATCTCTTATTCATATTTTTATCAACTTGAATACAACAAACTTCGCGAGTCTAAGTGTTTGTTGAACTCCAATAATCGCACTGTGATCAAAACAACAACTTCCACCCAAATTCACTTCAGAATTTCGCGAAATGAAAACGAATAATCGTACGTATCATCGGACACATCGAAAAAATGAAGAAAATGTGGTTATTTGAAAGGTCGACTTGAACACAACTCGGGATTATTATTAGTAGCTTTGAAAATCATATGAAAGTGAATTTCGGTGTAAAATCTCTCACTCTGTCGCCGATAAGATGATCAAAGTACACTGCGTCGGATTTGCTGTACAAAGTCGGTAAGTTCGAACTTCGTGATTTTTTTTCATTTAAACTCCTAATTATAACGATTCGAGAGAATATGTAATTAATTCGACTGATGATTCGTATATCAACCTGTAATTTACGATGTCCCATCCGCCACTATCTTCTCTACTTGCTAAAGCTGGTAAATCACCCCATTTCTCGACAGCTTCGTTCAGCAGCGTTGGAACTGATATGGGTTGCGTGTCAATTTCAAACGAACTTCTTATTTTTACGCATCCGTCGGGTGAGGAAGTGTAAATATTATCGGCGGGTCTCAGTTTATCGGGTCCTGAAATTTACGAATTATTTAGTTCTTGCATCTTCAGGTACCTACGTAAAATTTATTACGTATCAGTGTGGAGTCACGATGCTGCTTTGATTATTCAATAAGACCTTTTTATTTGTCTTATTAACCTTCAAATTTATCATTTTCAATTATCATTATATCCGCACGTGGGATTATTTCAATGTTTCTGTGGAAATTTTAGGCCTTTGCAGTTGGCTCAAAGCATTTTTATTCGATTAACTGAGTCGAATGTGGTTAGGTTGAAGAGAATGAATCAAAAGTGCAACAATTCGATAACGAAAATTGCCGTGACTTATATTCGTAAATCTTTGAACATTAGCATCTCTGCGCATTTTTGATTTTATGAAACCGTTTCTATGATAATTGATAAATTATGTAAAGATGATAAGATACACTCACCTGAGCCGCTTGGCCAATTGACTTCTATTTTTACTTCGTTTCTGTGCAGAAAAATAACAAAATATTAATCAATAGGTACGCGATGATTATGTAAGCATGAGTGTGTGATTTGATGATTTTTATGCAATGTATGAAAGATAACACAAGTTGAAAATTTCAATTTGATAATTGCGTTTTTTCAACTATTTGCCGAAATGATCGATGAATTTTTTATTAATAAATTCGTGTGTCTGTTGAAAGTAGGTGTTTGAAACACTTTCGCAAAAAATCATATTTTTCTGCGTTCTTGACTCAGTATAGTCAGACCTACTCGTATATTCATTTTGAAAATGACTAAAAAAAATATATTTGGTACAAAATGTACTTACTCAACATCGTCGTTTATGTTATTAACAATCGTAGCTCCGCCATTGGCTTCTTTTAAATCCTGAAAATGTTATTGATTAGATATATAATACATTCTTATTTTTCAAAATAATATGCCACTAGGGTACTTATTAAGAAGGAATATTTTTCATCCTGAAAATCAAATAAAATTAGCATTTCAATTTTCGGCATCGTGCTGATCGAATGACAACAATGACATACCTATGGACTTTAAATTAAGTATGCATGTACTACGTGCCGAAGCTCGTCTAGACTCTAGAATCGAATTTTTTAAAATCTCATTGATGATTGTAAGACAAAATCAATAGTTCAAGGTTGGTGAAAAATTTAGTCATTGCCCCTTAGGTGAATAACCGTGATGGATTTCAAAATTGTGTCGTGTGGTATTCGTATATGTTTGTAGTAGGTTGTAGTAAGTAATTATGTACTATACTTTTTTCGTGTTTTTTTTTTTTTTTAATTCAAATCGAATTACGTACCTTCGTGATTATTTTAATTATTGGCGAAACGTGTTTGATAAAACACCCCAATCGAAAAGCTCGTCTCGTAGACTATGAATTTTTTAGTTTTGGTCCTAAATTTACGAGTAAATATGTACATACTACATATCTAATGATGAACGTTTGTACTTACGACATTTTTGAAATTTTCCACAGTTCCATTTTGGGCGATTTTTCCATTTTGGTAGATACCATCTCCGTTTTGTAAGACTGTGGTGTCGGTGCTTCCCATTATGAATAGACCTGTGAAAATAACATACGTGATGTAAGTTTATCAAATTTTTCAAATTTCCCTTTATAGAATTTATAAATAATTACGGTTGCAGTATAAGCATTTCTTATGAATTGAACTGTTTTTTCTCAAGTTGAAAATTTAGTGATTTCATTGGATTTTTCATTTTTATTTCCATTTAGGCTTAATGTATTATAATTTTGAAAATGGTTAGAAAAAAGTGTTTTTCGACAAAATATCGACCCATTTCTGCAACTTTTCCTCGTTTACTTGGATTTTCAGGGGTTCCAAAAGCATAAATTTTTGAAAATTCTACAAAAAAATTATTTTTAGAAAAGTTTGTAAAATTGTTAAAAATTGCTTTGCTAGGATACAAGTACATAGTTCTGTCACGACTGCTTTGAGTGAAACTTGATTTTTTTCCAATTTTCCTATCATTTCGGAAATCTTGAACAAAAACGTATGTCCGAAAAATAACTTTTTTGAGACCCTCTGAAACTGTGTAAAAAAGTGAAAAATCATCAAAAATAGTTTGGTTGGTTGAAATGGAAAGTGAGAAATCCATTTTGGCAAAAATTTTCTCAAAACAATTTCTCTTCAAATAATTGCAATTTTTTTCGAAAATTTTCGAAAGAAGTTCTATGGCCCTTTCGACTTTTCATTATAAAACAGGGGGCCAAAGTTTTTAAAATAAATTCAGCAAAAAATTTCCAAAAATTTTTGATTTTTTTTTTTTGAAAAAAAAAACAAAATTTGTGTCTACCTTTGAGGTAGGTAATCTATTATCAGTCATCACTTTTTTGAAATTTTCAGACACATCTCAACCTCTCAACCATCGCACATTGGGGGTAGCAAAATTGATTAGGAAAATTATATAATATCTACCTGTGTACTTTTCACCCTTTCAATAATGTTTTGCGTAGATGCACTGAACAAATATTTTCTTCACCGAAATTTCTTTACGAATTGAAAAAAAAACCGAACGTGAAATTTTACGTTTAAATAGGTATATTACCGGACGATACTTGACACAGCCTAAACCTCGTTAGGTACGAATGCATATGAATCAGAGTGATGGGGTCGTGCTTGATTTTATTGTTGTCTACATAGATATCTGTTGCCTTAATCATTGGACTTTATCATGACGGAATATTACAAATTTAGAGGAACTCGGTGTTTATTTCTGCAGACAGTAGGTCATATAATAAAACAAAGTTGCTTTGTTTGGTTAATTTGTATGAATTCGATGCAATCACATTTTTCTAAATAAATAAGAATAGGTATAGATTATTCGGCCTTGACGTGTACCTGGTGAGAAATTTTCGAAACGTTTTACTTTTATTTAATTTTCAATATGATATACGAATATTCTTACAATTTTCTATTCGAATTGCCACCTTCCTTTCTTCGAGTATTTCAAGTTTACGACAAAAAAAAAGGGTATTGAAAAGTATCCTAAAAATCGTAGAATTGACTACTTATCACTATCGTAAATTACGTTTACTTCAGTTCACACGTATACGTCGCGATATTGTACATATTTTACGAGATACTAATACACAAGTTTAGCTTCGTTTACGATACCTGTGTGTGATATGCTCTTACGTAAGTTTATACTACCTACGTAAGAACTTTTTTGAAAAACATTCACTCGCGAAACGTAAAAAAAAAAAAAAAAAAAAAAAAAAAAAAAAAAAAGAAAAAAAAATTTTTTTAAAAAAAACCCCCCCCGAAAAAAAAAAAAAAAAAAAAAAAAAAAAAAAAAAAATAGAAACTGCAGACAAATTCAAAACATCGAAATTAAAACTACTAGGTAGTAAGTACCTACTTTCTCTACAGTTCACATTTTCGGTAAAAGCTGAATCGAATGGTCAATTTTTAGATAGGTACATAGTTGAAAAATATTAGATATTCGAACTCACCTGCGAAACGGTAACAAAAGCTCGCGAATTTACGTTTTCTGATCGGTTCACATTCGAACACTGAAACACACCATGCCCGTAAATTGTTCGCTTTAAAACTGCTTCAAAAGTTGAGCCTGTCGTTGAAAAACAAAGCTCGAAAAAGAAAACTTTAAACGTTCTAGTGATAAGGTTAGGTGCGTGTAATCACGTGCTGATATGTTCATTTTTTTTTTTGAAAACCGTTGAGGTGGCGTTTTTTAATAATATTTTTATTTCGAAACTTAACGTAGGTAGGTGTAGGTACTTGAATGATGATTGATGACACTGTAGTACATAATATTATTATATGGCCGAGGTTATTGTGATAGATTGCTCGGTATTAGCTTTTACAAATGGTCTAGATACGGATACTTGTGGATTTATTTATGCCTAGGTATAGGTGTTTTGATTCAGTTCAGTCACCTGTGATTCGATCGGAGACCGAGTACGATTTTGTTTTGATTAGAGACATTAGGTATGTAATTTATGATGCGAATATCGATTTAACAAAATACCTATCTGTTACACGTTTTGTCTGCGCTGGAAATGGTTAAGTAAAGGAAACTATACGATGTATGTGTCCCTTTAGAACACCTACGTCAGTGGTAATGGAATTTTTTCAGCACTGCTTTGCTGAATAAATTGTATCAACAAATTTTCAACTTCAATTTTCCTTCGAATAAATGGGTAAAAATTGATAAACTAGTAGACCAGCACATCTGTTGTGCGACCATTGAACGGTGAATAATTCACCTAATTTATTTAGGAAATTAATAATATAATGATTCATCTTTTCTAAAATATTCTTGGCGCATTAATTATTTTCTCGTGATAACGATAGGTATATACGAATGACTCAAACACCGGGCCAAATTCCTACCCTGATTATCAAACGACTTCGTACTTACGACAAATTTCTGGAAAGTGGAAAAGAACCTAATTGTAATCTTGTTAAAAGTACATACATGATCAAAGTATGATTATCGTGAATGTTTTTCAATATTCGAATGACCTTTAAACGTGATTTAGGTAGGTAATAAAAAGTATAAAAGAGCCTAATTAATTAAGATAGGTATCAATGGCGCGATGGTCGACGTTATTTGGAAAATAATTGATCATTTTTCTTCTCGTTACTTTTTCTTAATATTCCGTTCACCGCCGTATACTGTATATTATTCACTGCGATAATTAAAGATCAATTCAAAGGTTCATCGCAGGTTAAACGTCGTTCAACTGGGCGTATTATTGGGAATTGAAAAAAAAAGTTTTCAGTGGGCGTTAAATTTTACTTCGATTTGAATAGATACCTAATTATCCAATATCCATGTACCTACTTAGGAATTGAATATTATATGTAGTTGGAAGATTGGTACGTGCTGCGTGCATACTGCATACATTGTATTGAACGAGGCTTTATGGAATTCAGAAATCAAGAGTAATAATTTTCTAATCGGTATTAATTACCATTGGTTAAGATTTTGTAGATTAGTGGACGTTAGACACAGCTGCAAAAAGAATACAATGCGAGCACGAGCAATTAACCTAGATTGTTGAACTCCTCGAAGGCCAATTTAAAAACTTTTTGGAACTATAGAATTCGAAAATTTTAAACGAAAATAAACACGACGCTATACTTAATAAATGTGAAAAATTTACTTTTTCAAAAAATTTCAAAATAAGTACCTACCTATGTTTTCACTCTAAAATTTAAGAAAAAAAAAATTTTCGATACGGTGCCAAACGGTGAAATGCTATTTTCGCGAGTTTCCAACCGATTACTCTCGAATTGACCAGTTGAATGACCTTGAATTTGACTACGAACACTTCATGGGGCCCTGAAGTTACATAGTTTTTATGCGATCGGAATTTTTTTTTTTTTTTCATTTTCCACGTCGTTTTATTCTAGATACCCGAACTTATTTTTTCGAATTTCTATAACGTAGGAGGGTAGTAATAAAAAATCAACATTTTTTAAAATTAAAAAAATTTTGTATATTAATTTTTAAAATTGATTGCAAAAATTTGCGAATTTTCCAACTTGACAATTTTTTCAAAATTTTCAAGACTTGTGTTTTTTTTTTTTTTAAATCAATTATTTTATAGTTCTAAATTTTTGATGCTTCTACTTTCAATTTTTCAATTTTTTTTTTAATTTTCCAAAATTTTCCCAACTTTTTGTTTTTTGAAAATTTTTTAATTTTCAAAATTTTCAAAATTGATTAATTTGTGAACTTATACTGATTAATTTTTCGAAACTTCAAAAATTTTCAAATTGTCAGAACTTGTTATATTATATACCTACGTTTAGTTGTTTTTTTCTCAACATTTTTCAATTTTTTTATGCTTCTAAAATTTTTTTAACTGTTTAAAATTTATTATTGCTAATTAATTGCCATGATCTCTAAATTTTTCAAAACTTGATGCTTTTACAAAAATACTTGTCAATTTTTAATTTTTTTTTTAATTTTCTAAACTTTTTGATTTTTAAAAATTTTTCAAGTTTTCAAAATTTTTAGATGCAATTAATTTGTCTACTAATTATGTGATTAATTTTTCAAAATTTCAAAAATTTTCAAATTCAAAACTTCTCAATTTTTTTTTTGGGGGGGGGGGGCTTATAAAATTTTTTAGCTAAATGCATAATTGCATGCAGTACAAGAAAAATCATAAGAATTTGGTTCTCATAAAAATTCAAAAAAATTGGGGAATCGGATCGAATTCCCTGTTATTTGACAAAAGTGAGCAACTTGATATTTTTGTATAAAAAATGCATACGGTTGATGAGACATAAGAAAGTTGAAAAATGCACAAATTTTGCACCAATGTTTTAGAAAAATTGAAAATTTATTTTTGGAAATTGAGGAAAGGGTCAACAATTATGCACAGAAAAACAGAGCTTTGGCTTCACGCCCCATTTTCACAGAGATCATTTTTTTTTACAGTTTTACTCGGGAGCCCCCCCTCCCCCCCCGGAAATTTTTAATGGGAGGGTTTGGAAAAATTCCAACTTCATCTGAAGAATTCTATCACTTTTTCTAAAATTAGTACCTTATCATGGAAGTTAACTGAAAGCTAAATTAAGATCTACAAAAATCCTTCCATCAAATAATCAAGAAATCATTCCTGAATGTAATAAAAAAAAAAATCGGTTTAGTGGTTGTGGAGAAAATGGGGCAAAAACATGACAAAACGAACTTTCAGAAAAAGAATGTTGAAAGTATAAACTTGGATTCAACTTTGATGAACTGCTGTCTCTGCTTCTTGAATTTCCCATTTTTTTTAATGATCAGGCGACCGAATTGAGTTTGATCATTAGTCCCGTCATTAGCTAGATTTCGGAGATGTACTACATATATGCATTTTTTGAAAAATAGATTTTTTCATCATCGATAACCTCCCCCCCCCGTTACCTAATTTTGAAAAAAATCGTATTTTTTCAAAACTTGTTGATATTTTTACTTGAAAATTTTTCTAATTTTTAATTTTTTCAATTTTTCAACTACCCAGTCGATTTTTTAAAATTTTGTGATTTTTCAAATTTCCAAAAGTCTTTGATATTTTTCCTTGTAAAATTTTTTTAAAATTTCAATTTTTCAAAAGTTGTTAATTTTTCAAAATTGTTCAAAATCTATCAATTTGCGTCTTTTGCCTAATACCTTCTCTACTATTGAATGTTTCAAAAAGGGGTACCGGCGCATACGATAGGTGAAAATACCCCAGAGCTGAAATTCGAAACTAACCGATGGAATTTGGTTCTTATGGTCTGAAAACCTCGTGGTAAAAATTTCAGCGCCCACCCCATCCCCACCCATAGTTATGGGGCAAAACGTTATTTTTTTCGACTTTCCCATTGAGAA